>VNJQ01005298.1:0-195263 GCA_008042515.1 Drosophila truncata | reverse complement strand
TTTTCGATTTTTCAGTTATATTATTATATCTATAGCTATATCTTATAGTCGGCCGATCCTGATAAAATTTGGTTTGTCGTAGTATTTTGCCAAAAATAGCATTCTTACTAAATTTGAACTCTATAACTTTAAAATCGCCGAAGTTATAGCATATCCGATCAATCAGTTATATGGCAGCTATAGGATATAGTCGGCCGATCCTTATGAAATTTGGTATGTCGTATTATGTTGCCAACAATAGCATTCGTACAAAATCTGAATTCTCTAACTCTAAAAACACCGAAGTTATACCATTTCCGATCAATCAGTTATATGGCAGCTATAGGATATAGTCCGCCGATCCCGGCCGTTCCGACTTATATACTGCGTGCAAAGGAAAGAAGGGTGTGTGTGTTTCAAGTCAATAGCTTTAAAACTGAGAGACTAGTTTGCGTAGAAACAGACAGACGGACAGACGGACAGACGGACAGACGGACAGACGGACAGACGGACATGCTTATATCAACTCAGGAGGTGATCCTGACCAAGAATATATATACTTTATAGGGTCGGAGATGTCTCCTTCACTGCGTTGCACACTTTTGACCAAAATTATAATACCCTCTGCAAGGGTATAAAAATAAAATAATTAAATGTTTAAGGAAAATCGGACTTAAATTCTGTATTATTTCTAATTCTATGAGTGCCAGAAAGTATGCAATGAATTTAATCTACATACCGGGTATCCTCACAGTCGAGTCCCTACTTCGTTTATTTTTTATTTTTATGAACTTCCTGTCCGGCCATTTAAACACATTTGAAAACATTTGAATTGCCACGCCCCCTGCCCCACTGGAAAGGAATGAAATTGCTGCCAAATGAAATTACAGAAGTTAGAAACTAAAATGCGCTGCACAGAAGAAATTGATAGTTTCGGCCCAAATTGAGGATAACCATGGACTTTGTTGATTTGCGTTTCCATTTCCCTAATTGAGCGTTAAAATTGATGGGTTTGCAAAGTGTTTCGGTAATAACTGTCATCATAACGATGACTTTTGAGCCAGTCAGAGGAACGCTAAGGGGTTCCTAGGCGTCCAGTGACTATACTCTGCCTACTCTAAAAGTTGTGGTTAATTTCTAGAGTTTCTAGACTACTTTATTAGTTTTTTTTTATCACTAACTTTATTTTTAATTAGTTAAATGTATTTTCTAGTCATTTTAAAGCTCTATTTATTTGAATAAAATTGTATTTTATCAAGTTACAAACTTTCCTCATTGAAAACACTTTAAAACCAAATGTTTTTGGCCTCTTTCCTCACTTTGAGCCACATTTCATGACATTCCCTTGCATTATTTGGCCTATAGCTCTTTATTTAACTATTTTAAGTCTAGATTTAAGCCAGAAACCTCACTGCCGGCGACTGCATTTCCGTCATTTTAATCCTTTAATGTGGCAGGGCTTAATTCTCCGTCTGCCGGCCGTCGGGATGTGTGGCAGCATCATCTGTGTGTCCCATTGCTAGCCAAATCCATTATTCCTTGTTTTATTATTATTTTTTTTTTTTGGCGGGCGAGGGAGTCCTGCGAAAGGGTAGCTCATTGTTTGCGGTGTTAATATTTGGCGTCTGGCACCAGCAGACAGCGTCAGGGAGCTGCCAACGATGGGCACAGGGAGAAAAATGTAGAACTATTATCAGGAAAATATATAGTAAATTTTAGATAAGATGAATTAATAAAAGATTATATATATTTTGAGGGTTTATATAATTTAAGAGACCTGTAAAGGAAAGCAAAGTCTGATAAGTTCATTGCATTATTGCATTATTTATTTTATTATTATTTATTGCATTATTTGATATATATTTATTTATTAAATGTATATTTATTATATTTATTTATATAATTATATTTATATATTGTTTTTCATTATTTGTTTTGTAGTATTAATTGTTAATTTTCTCCCACTGTGCTTGGCGACAAGGACAACAACCATGGTTACCGCCAGGCTCACCTCTTTTTTTATATCTGTATCTCATTCTCTCTCTCTCTCTGCATCTGTATCTGTATCTTTATGTGTATCTGTATCTGCATCTGCATCTGTGTGTGCATCTGCATCTGCATCACCGTCATCGTCGTTTCCATTGGGAGGCGGCCGTGTGCCATTTAATTGTCACTCCCGTTGTTGCAAGTACTTGGTAGTACTTTATATATGGCCAACTGTAACTGCAGCCGTAATGTCATTGCACTTTTTGTGCAGAAAGGAACTCAGCTAAAAAAGACGGAGAGTGTTAAACATTAAACAAAAGGTGGAATAAACAAACCAAAGGGGGGACATTATGCTTAACAAAATTTGTAAAAATAATACCAATAATATTTTGTATATTTTGCATCTATTTCCAGGACGTAAGATGTGCAGATCTAGCCATTAGTATACCCAATAATCCTGGCCTCGACGATGGGGCCTCCTATAGGCTGGACTATCGTCCGCCCTTTGGTTATCCGGAGCCAAACACGACCATTGCCTCGCGGGACATTGGTGACGAAATTCAATTCTCCCGGGCCCTGCCCGGCACCAAATACAATTTCTGGCTGTATTATACGAACTTTACGCACCACGACTGGCTCACCTGGACGGTAACGATAACGACAGGTGAGTGGAAATGAAAATAGAAGGTTTTAATTGGTGCTAAAAGAGTGTTTTTGGGAGTTAGAAGATGGAAAGTAATTAATATTGCAAAAATATAATTAACATGAGATCTAGAAATACCTTTTTGTAATGTGTTATGAAGGGATATACAAAAACAGAATTAAAAACTCATATTTTCACTCCTTTTCTTGCTTTATCTTCACTTAATTAATTGAAAATTTAATAGTAACTACCTCTGCCTTAATATATTACCCAGAAAACCCCCTTCTAGAACCCTTATTGTGTCGATTTACTTTATTTCCCCTTTGCTAATCCTGCAATGGGATACGTTTTACTTTTCTAAATGGAAGCCTTCCAGGATTGAAAGCCGAATAGCTCGAGGATATGGCCAACCTTCTCCCCCATTTAAAATATTTAGTTAGAAATTAAAGATTACCAAGTTGTCCTCGAAATGGCTTCCGTCTAATTGACTTTTCCTGTCGCCGCTGTGTCGACGAGTAGTTGTTGGTCGAAACCCAATACAAATACCAGTTGCAAGTGCCACAAATTGCTAATTGCCGTTCGGTCTATGTCGGTTTTCTTGTTGTTGTTTCTACCGATGTTTGTAATGTTTGTAAGCACCTAATGAGCAGATTCCACTAAGTAACGAAATCAATCAGACAATGTGCAGGAAAAGAGGCAAAAAAAGGGCACCCGTTACGGACTGTTCGTCCTGTGTTCTATACACTTGCAAAAACAACGGTGTTACCATACGAAAAAGTACCTGAAAATATTGAAATATTTTATTAAATTTCATCTTTTGCAAATTTTATTTTAGGTAATGTAATAAATTCCATACATACCAAGTTTCTCCTTAATCAGATTAATTTTAATATAATAATTCAGTTAGAAACACCCTCTTAGAAGCTCAAGGAGCTAAGATAGATATGTTGAAGCTTAAGATAAAATGTTTGTCTTTAGAAAACCTACTCACATACCAAGTTTAAGATCAATCTAAAATATATGTTTATATAAAAAAAACATAAAACCCAACCAAGATTCAAGTTATTTTTAAACGTGAGCTGTATAAGTTTGGGGAAAGAAGTTTGCCCCCCAAACCCAAAAAGGTGGTGGAAATTCGTCCAATACCTGTAATTGTCCATCCAACGAGGGAGGGCAGCAAAGTAGAAGGAAAAGATGAGAAAATACAGACAAGAAGAGGGCGTTGAGAGCAGTCCTATGCCTATAAATTACCCAAGGGTCTCGTTGGGCGGGAAATCCCAGGAAAAACTAGACAAAACCAAGTGATGGGGAGCTGTGGGGGGGAGAAAGGCGTCAACTGTTTTTGCCATTTGTTGGTTTTACTGCTTTTGTTGGAGTGGCATGGCAAAAATGCAGTTAACGTATTATTGCCAACGCATTTTCAAGCCAGCCACACTCTCTTCCCCCTTTTTATCGCTTCTTCTGGCCAATAAAAACAAAGCTGGTCAAATGAAGAAAGTGAACAAAAATTTCAAGTTATCGCCGGCGATCGACAAAAATAACAGGCAACAAAAAATACAAAAAACAACAAAAACTAATCGGAAAAAGTCGCACAGAGACAAAAGCAAAGCAAAAGCAAGCTAAACAAAAAAGTTATAGCAACAACTTTTACCAGAAACCCGGAGGCAGCAGCATAAATAAATTAAAATATAATTAAGTAAAAAAAATTAGCAACTGAAGTTCGCTATTTGGGTGCTGCTCGTCAAGAAGCATCGGTGGTTCAGTGGTAGAATGCTCGCCTGCCACGCGGGCGGCCCGGGTTCGATTCCCGGCCGATGCAGGAATTATTTTTATTGTTTATCTTTTTTTTTTATTTTTTATTTTTTCTTTTTTATTTTGTTCCTATTTTTGTTTCGAAAGTTATAAACATTTTTTCCTTTATCATTACTATTTTTAAAAGATTTATAAAGCTTGTAAAAAGTAAAGATTATGCAAAATTTCAATTTGTAAACTTTAAACCTATTTTAACAATCTGAAACTTGGTATAGGAGTCGGTATTTTAAAGACAAACATAGTTTTCTTAGATCTAAAATCGCTATCTGAAGTACTTTGATTTCTAAAGGGTTTCTTCTTAATGAATTTTAGTACAATTTAAAATTTATGTTGCCAGAAATCATAAACTTGGTATGCAAATAGTTATTTAAAAGAATAAACATTATACAGTCTTCCTTGCTCTTAAACTAACTTATTAAAATACAATTAATATAATTTATTTTTAAACATTTTCCAGCTCCCGATCCGCCTTCGAATCTGTCCGTTCAAGTGCGAAGCGGAAAGAATGCCATTATCCTGTGGTCGCCGCCCACCCAGGGCAGCTACACGGCCTTCAAGATCAAGGTGCTGGGCCTGTCGGAGGCCTCGAGCAGCTACAATCGCACCTTCCAGGTGAACGACAATACATTCCAGCACAGCGTCAAGGAGCTGACACCGGGAGCCACATACCAGGTGCAGGCTTACACCATTTACGATGGCAAGGAGTCGGTGGCATATACCAGTCGAAATTTCACCACAAGTGAGTTGAAGTTGCGGCTAAAGGGATCATTATTATTATTATTATTATTATTATTATTGTTGTTGTTGTTCCCTGGCTCTACTCGGTGATGGTTACTAAAACAAAAAATGATTAACTTCTTTGTCTCCCGCTTTCATTGTAACTAAAAAACACACACACACAAAAAAAAAACAATGATATTAAATTAATAACAACACACAAAAAGGTCGAAGGACGCGGCATAAAGAATTGCTGGACATTAAGATCCTAAGAGGTAATACTTGAGCTTGTTTTTTTCTCAGAAACAAAGAAAATCTAAACGAAAAAATTCCCTAACTCAACCCCCAAGTGATTTGCATGGAAAATTTCCCAAAAAAGAAAAGAAATATTAATATTTTTAATTTATTTAATTAATTTATTTATTTATAAGCCAGTTACCAAGATTAAATCTTTTTTTAAATAGTTTTTTATTAATAATAATAATGTTTTGTGATGTTTTGCTTATAAAAAATAGTATTTGTAGTATTTATAAAATATTTTTTAGTGTAAAAAACACCGCCCCACACCCGCCCGCCCTTGGTATATACCGACTTGCATTCCGAAATTCATTTTGTATCCGACAACCGCAGTGCACTTTCTCTGCACAGCAATGGTGGCGACCTTTTCCTCCTCCTCCTCCTCCTCCCTCTCACCTCCTGCGCTTTAGCTAAAGTCATGTGCATGTCCAGCCACAGCAAAGCAACCGAAACACAAATCACAGTGGTCATTCTGTAAGAGCAATGCCACGAGATAGTATTATAAATAATTCGAAAGATATTATAAGGTTTCAAATTAATACTAAAAAAAGGTTTTGGTTTGCTTCTAACTTTAGTTAATTTTTTCTTTTTATATCATATTTAATTTTATTATATATATAATAATCGTATTTATCATAATTTATATTTAAAACTATAATTTTATTATCTATTATTAAGCCCTAACATTTTTATTTTAATAAATACTAATCTAATCCTTACTTTGCCTTCGAGATTGTTAAAATTGTTTCCAAGTAATGCCTGTGCCTTAACCCCATTCCTCACTGTAGAACTTACAAAATAGTTGCTCCCCAGCCTCTGATCCCAGCCACAATTCCCATTCTCCACACAAAAACTAAAAACCCTTCCCATCCGCCTGCCAAAAATTCCGAAATACCATCTGTGTGACCGCAACTAACGCCAAGCCTTCTTCCTTCACTTCTCTTGTTTGCCCGCAATCCGCAATTTGAAATTCGCAATTTGGAATCCGCCGACGCCCATCGTCCGCAGAGCCCAACACTCCGGGGAAATTCATCGTCTGGTTCCGGAATGAGACGACTCTGCTGGTCCTGTGGCAGCCGCCATATCCGGCGGGTATCTACACGCACTACAAGGTCTCCATTGAGCCGCCGGATGCCAACGACAGTGTGCTGTATGTGGAGAAGGAGGGCGAACCGCCGGGTCCGGCGCAGGCGGCCTTCAAGGGCTTGGTCCCCGGGCGCGCCTACAACATCTCCGTTCAGACAATGTCGGAGGATGAAATATCGTTGCCCACCACTGCCCAATATCGAACGGTGCCGCTGCGGCCGCTGAACGTGACCTTTGACCGGGACTTTATAAGCTCCAACTCGTTCCGGGTGCTGTGGGAGGCACCCAAGGGTGTCTCCGAATTTGACAAATACCAAGTATCGGTGGCCACCACCCGGCGACAGTCTACTGTTCCGCGTAGCAACGAGCCGGTGGCATTCTTTGATTTTCGCGACATTGCGGAGCCGGGCAAGACCTTCAATGTGATTGTGAAGACGGTTTCTGGCAAGGTCACCTCATGGCCAGCCACCGGGGATGTTACCCTGCGTCCACTGCCCGTTCGCAATTTGAGGAGCATCAATGACGATAAGACTAATACCATGGTCATCACCTGGGAGGCAGATACGGCCAGCACGCAGGACGAGTATCGGATTGTGTGAGTAGTAGTCATGGAACTCTTTACTGGTAACTCGTTACTGGTTACTCGTTACTGGTTACTCGTTAAGGTTACTAGTTACTGGTTACTCGTTACTGGTTACTCGTTACTGGTAACTCGTTACTGGTTACTGGTTACTCGTTACTCGTTACTGGTTACTCATTACTGGTTACTCGTTACTGGTTACTCGTTACTGGTTACTCGTTACGGTTACTAGTTACTGGTTACTCGTTACTGGTTACTCGTTACTGGTAACTCATTACTGGTTACTGGTTACTCGTTACTGGTTACTCATTACTGGTTACTCTTTAATGGGTAACCATTAACAAGTAATTGTTACTCGTTACTTGTTACTGATTACTCGTTACTGGTAACTCGTTATTGGTTACTCGTAACTGGTTACTCGTTACTGATTACTCGTTACTGGTAACTCGTTACTGGTAACTCGTTATTGGTTACTCGTTACTGGTTACTCATTACTGGTTTCTTGTTGCTGGTTACTAGTTATTGGTTACTCTTTACTGGTTACTAGTTACTCGTTACTAGTTACTCGTTACTAGTTACTCGTTATTATTTACACGTTAATCTTTACTCAATATCCATTATTTATTTTTCCCATTAGCTACCACGAACTGGAAACTTTTAATGGGGACACCAGCACCTTGACCACCGATCGCACACGCTTCACCCTGGAAAGCCTGCTGCCCGGCCGAAACTACTCGCTATCCGTGCAGGCCGTCTCCAAGAAGATGGAGTCCAACGAGACAAGCATTTTCGTGGTCACACGTCCCTCATCACCGATTATCGAGGATCTGAAGAGCATCCGGATGGGCCTGAACATCAGCTGGAAGAGCGATGTCAACTCGAAGCAGGAACAGTACGAGGTTCTGTATTCCCGCAATGGAACGAGTGAAGTGCGCACTCTGATCACGAAGGAGTCGCGGCTGGTGATCAAGAATCTTCAGCCAGGCGCTGGCTACGAGCTCAAAGTGTTTGCCGTCAGCCACGACCTGAGGAGTGAACCGCATGCCTACTTCCAGGCAGTGTGTAAGTGTACAAATTTCTCTCTTTGAATCCTCCAAGAGAATCCTCAAATTCAAATACATTTCATATACATTTTCAGATCCCAATCCGCCGCGCAACATGACCATTGAGACGGTGCGCAGCAATTCGGTGCTGGTTCATTGGTCGCCACCGGAGAGCGGCGAATTCACCGAATACTCCATTCGCTATCGCACGGACAGCGAGCAGCAGTGGGTGCGCCTGCCCAGCGTTCGCTCCACGGAGGCAGACATCACCGACATGACCAAGGGTGAGAAATACACCATTCAGGTGAACACAGTGAGCTTTGGTGTGGAGAGCCCTGTGCCGCAGGAGGTGAACACGACGGTGCCGCCGAATCCAGTGTCGAATATCATTCAGCTGGTGGACTCCAGGAACATAACGCTGGAATGGCCCAAGCCCGAGGGTCGCGTAGAGTCCTACATACTCAAGTGGTGGCCCAGCGACAATCCTGGTCGCATTCAAACGAAGAACGTCTCTGAGAACAAGTCGGGTGAGTTGATAAATCTTTATTCTACATTTAAGGAGGCCTGGGAAAATAACTCTTGTCTTATTACTACACTCCAGCCGACGATCTGTCCACGGTGCGTGTGCTTATTGGCGAACTAATGCCGGGCGTGCAATACAAGTTCGACATCCAAACGACCTCGTACGGCATCCTGTCGGGCACCACGAGCCTCTATCCGCGCACCATGCCTCTCATCCAGTCGGACGTGGTGGTGGCCAACGGCGAGAAGGAGGACGAGCGGGATACAATAACGTTGAGCTACACGCCAACGCCACAATCCTCCTCGAAGTTTGATATATATCGCTTCTCCCTCGGCGACGCAGAGATTCGGGACAAGGAGAAGCTGGCCAATGACACCGATCGCAAGGTTACCTTCACGGGCCTCGTGCCAGGTCGCCTGTACAACATCACCGTGTGGACGGTCAGTGGGGGTGTGGCCAGTCTGCCCATTCAGCGACAGGATCGTCTCTATCCGGAGCCCATCACCCAGCTGCATGCCACCAATATCACAGACACAGAGATCTCGCTGCGCTGGGATCTGCCCAAGGGCGAGTACAATGACTTTGACATTGCCTACCTGACGGCGGACAATCTGCTGGCCCAGAACATGACCACACGCAATGAGATCACCATCAGTGATCTTCGTCCGCACCGCAATTACACCTTTACGGTGGTGGTTCGCTCCGGGACCGAGTCCTCGGTGCTGCGCAGCAGTTCACCGCTCTCGGCCAGCTTCACCACCAACGAGGCGGTGCCGGGTCGTGTGGAACGCTTCCATCCGACGGATGTGCAGCCCAGTGAGATTAATTTCGAGTGGTCACTGCCCTCTAGCGAGGCGAACGGCGTCATTCGGCAGTTTGCCATTGCGTACACAAATATCAACAATCTGACGGACGCCGGCATGCAGGACTTTGACTCGGAGGAGTCCTTTGGCATCATCAAGAACCTCAAGCCGGGCGAGACGTATGTCTTTAAGATTCAGGCCAAGACAGCCATAGGCTTTGGTCCCGAGCGTGAATATAGGCAAACGATGCCGATATTGGCACCGCCACGTCCCGCCACTCAGGTGGTGCCAACGGAGGTCTATCGCAGCTCCAGCACCATCCAGATACGATTCCGCAAGAACTATTTCTCGGATCAGAACGGTCAGGTGCGCATGTATACCATAATTGTGGCCGAGGATGATGCCAAGAATGCCTCGGGCTTGGAGATGCCCAGCTGGCTGGACGTGCAGTCGTACAGCGTGTGGCTGCCCTATCAGGCCATTGATCCGTACTATCCCTTTGAGAATCGATCGGTTGAGGACTTTACCATTGGCACAGAGAACTGTGACAACCACAAAATTGGCTATTGCAATGGGCCTCTGAAGTCGGGCACCACCTACAGGGTCAAGGTGCGTGCCTTTACGGGACCGGACAAGTTTACGGACACGGCCTATAGTTTCCCCATACAAACCGGTGAGTAGTTTTTAGTAAAACTTTAAGAACTCTTGGCTAACTTGTAGGATATACCTTAAAATTAACATTTAACATTCTTAACCATGTCTTGCCTTTACGAATGTGAAATATCATAGAAATGCTGAGCTCACCGGGTAAGAAATGATTCAGGATCCTTGATATAGGATCTGAGGGTTTTATTTTCTATTTTTCATTATTATTATTATATATTTTTGATCTTTTTATTGATTTAATGCATCCCTGTAATCCAAATATATTCTCTCTCACTTTAGATCAAGATAACACCTCCCTGATAGTGGCCATTACGGTGCCTTTGACCATTATTTTGGTTCTCCTGGTGACGCTGCTCTTCTACAAGCGACGCCGTAATAATTGCCGTAAAACCACCAAGGATTCGCGGGCCAACGACAACATGTCCCTGCCGGACAGTGTCATCGAGCAGAATCGCCCGATTTTGATCAAGAACTTTGCCGAACATTATCGCCTGATGTCTGCCGACTCGGACTTCCGCTTCAGCGAGGAGTTTGAGGAACTGAAGCATGTGGGTCGCGATCAGCCGTGCACCTTTGCCGATTTGCCCTGCAATCGTCCTAAGAATCGATTCACCAACATTCTGCCCTACGACCACTCACGCTTTAAGCTCCAGCCGGTGGACGATGACGAGGGCAGTGACTATATCAATGCCAACTATGTGCCTGGCCACAATTCGCCGCGTGAGTTCATTGTCACCCAGGGACCGTTGCACTCGACGCGCGATGACTTTTGGCGCATGTGCTGGGAGAGTAACTCCCGGGCCATTGTCATGCTCACCCGGTGCTTTGAGAAGGGACGCGAGAAGTGCGACCAGTATTGGCCCAATGATACCGTTCCGGTCTTCTATGGCGACATTAAGGTGCAGATTCTCAATGACAGCCATTACGCCGACTGGGTGATGACGGAGTTTATGCTGTGCAGGGTAAGAATTGATCTTGGGGATTACTTAGACATCTTTTAACTCAATTTTTTTGTGTACTTTACAGGGCAGCGAGCAGCGCATCCTGCGGCATTTCCACTTCACCACCTGGCCGGACTTTGGTGTGCCAAATCCACCGCAGACGCTGGTGCGTTTCGTGCGCGCCTTCCGCGATAGGATTGGAGCCGAGCAGCGGCCCATTGTGGTGCACTGCAGTGCCGGTGTGGGCAGGTCGGGCACGTTTATCACTCTGGACCGCATCCTGCAGCAGATCAATACGTCCGACTATGTGGACATCTTTGGCATTGTGTATGCCATGCGCAAGGGTAAGAGAAAAAGCTCAATAACCACAAAGGAATATCAACTTATACTGCTTTTCATTTCTCCCTCAGAGCGCGTTTGGATGGTGCAGACAGAGCAGCAGTACATCTGCATTCATCAGTGCCTGCTGGCGGTGCTCGAGGGCAAGGAGAATATCGTGGGACCCGCCCGCGAGATGCACGACAACGAGGGCTATGAAGGTAGGTAAAGGGGAACTTGGATCTTTGATCTGGGAACCCAGGAACTCTTGCAGTTTTGCTGCCATTCGCAATGACTAACCAAAAAGATCGAAATATCAATTTAAAAAATGTAGAAAAAGTGATAAAGAGAGACACGATCCTTGATCCTTGCTATTGTTAGAATTATGTTTTACGGTTTCTTGCGGTGACGGGTGACTAACCAATGTGCAATGCCATTATTTTTCCTTCATTTCCAAAACTGCGCACGCGTTAATGCACAGGCCAAGCAACAGTGCAGCTGGACGAGAACGGGGACGTGGTGGCCACCATTGAGGGCCACCTGTCGTCACACCATGATCTCCGCCAGGCGGAGGCGGAGGCCATTGACGATGAGAATGCAGCAATTCTGCACGATGACCAACAGCCGCTGACCAGCAGCTTTAATCATCATCCTCATCATCATCAACATCATAATCATCACATGACACTGCCAACAACCACATCGATGAGCTCCTTTGGCGGTGCAGCCGGTGCTGGTGGCGCCGCCACCGAAATGGCACCGCCGCCGGACAGATGACATTCGGTTGTCAACCAGAGCAGCGATAACAACAACTCGGTGGTTATCGTTCTGGTTGACAACAAGCCCAGCTCGATGATCTGCAAGGACAGCAAGGTCCTCGAGTTTGAAACGCAGACAGGCGTTGGTGGTGGTGGTGTTGGTAATGGCAACAATCCCACCAATGGCTACAACACGCTCCAGCATAGACGCAAGTCCCAGCTTATAACCTTTAGCTCGTCGTCCTGTGATATCAAGAACAGTCTCAGTCATGAGCACATTGCCAATGGAACGGTCACGGGATCGGGTTCAGGTGCCACAGGATCGAGCTCCAGCAGCGGCAGTAATCGCGCCAGTCGCGCCAATGTGCGACTCAGCTTCGCCGAAGAGGATGTGATGATTCTGCCACAGAACCACAATCAGTCACAGGACAATGACGATGTCTTTGTGCGACGTCGCTCGCTCCTGGAGGTTGAACTGGGCGTGGAGGTGGGCGAGGATGGTGAGCTGGTGCCACATGAGCTGGACGGGGATCTCGAGGAGGAGGATGAAGGCGAAGAGGACGTGGACTGCGTCGATGTCGATGTGGATGTCGATGTGGATGAGGACGTGGAGCTGTACATGCACGATGAGTTTGAGACGCACATCGACACCAAGTCGAACAATGCCAACGATGACAGCGGCGGCGGCAGCTACGAGGACTCCCATGCCCTTCACTCCTCGCTGGGCGGCAGCAATCGGAACAGCTTGGAGAAGGACGACGACGACATCGAGGTGGATGTGATCAGCACCGATGTCAGCTGCTACGATCAGCTTCTGGGCAGCAGCTGCAATACGCGCAACGGCGACGATGATGACATTGCCACGCTGGTGGGCGACGGTGACTCCTCCACTTATGCCACCACTAAGCTTTGCAAGGGATTGGGCCTCTCAAGCAGTGGACTAGGCACTGGAGGTGGATTAGGAGCTGGAACTGGCGGTGGCGTTGGCAGCGGCGGCAACAGCGTGGGTGGATTAGGAGGCGGCTGTGCAGGCGGAGGAGTAGGAGGAATAGGAAGCAACGGCAGCAGTGTTAATGGTGGTGGTGTTTTGGGCAATGGTGTTGGTTCCGAGGCTGGCGGCGGCATCATCTATGCCAATCCGTTCATGGGTTTGTATAGACATACACTTTCGGCACAGATATCCCTACCTCCTCCCAAGCTCCCAACCTCCCGGTGTTGGTGCACAGTGCATTTCAGGGTCACTAAAAGCATTCCCTCGAGCTGTTTAGTACATAAAGATTATCTAAAACTGAATAATTCGAATGATGAGCCCACTAAATAAATAGATAATTCGATTATCGAATTATAAATATGATATTTTTAAAGTAACGAGTAACAAATAACGAGAAATATTAACAAATATTATAAATACATTAAAAATGCTTTAAAATGTTTAATTTTTGATAATTAAATTGCCGAATTAAAAATTATATTTTGAAAGTAACGAGTAATAAATAACGAAATTATCGGATTAAAAGTGATAGCTTGAAAGTAACGAGTAACAAATAACTAGTAACATATAACGAATATTATTAATATATTAAAAAAGCTTTAAAATGTTTAATTTTTGATAAATGAAATAACGAATTAAAAATTATATTTTGAAAGTAACGAGTAACAAATAACGAGAAATAGTAACGAGTATTATAAATATATTGAAAAAGCTTAAAAATGTTTCATTTTAGTTTAAAATTCAACCAAAACCCTAAAAAAAAGAGCTTAAAAATAAACTATTTTTACTCTAGACATATTTTTCAATGTTCAGATCATCTTCAATATATCAAGCTATTTTTTTTTTCAATCCCTCGAACTGCACTGTGCCCATATCTCCTTTCGATATTGTATGTTTTGTCTGCATGTTGAACCTGTACTCTAGTTTGTATATTTTTCTTGTGTGTATAAATATTTCTTTGTGTATATATTTTATTGTATATTTTATTTTGAATATATATCCCTGAATGTTTTCTAACCCGGCATGCGCTAAGCTTTACATCGAAAGCCAATCGAATAAGACTAATTTATGATGCTTTCAATATTTTCCAGATGACGAAGGCATCGCCGAGTCGGGCATGTAGACGCCAATTAATCCAATCCAATCGAATCCAATCGAATCCCAACCGAACTCAACCGAGAACCGAATGGAAACCCAACCCAACTCAACCATCATGTGGCAAACTACAATATTATTTACTTAAGAGCGAAAAGGAGAAGATGGAGATCCACGCTTGATATTATACTTGGATATATACTACATACACCGGATACTACTCGATATATATATATATACATATACACCGATCTATCGAATGGGAATGCAGCAATCTCGCCAAACAGAACACGCATCAATTTATACATTTTATATAGTATATATACACACACATATATATCGTAAGATAATCGAGGGATCCGATTGCGATTGAAGTTGTATTCAAGTAACGAGTAACGAGTGACGAGTAACGCGTGACGAGTAACGAGTGACGAGTAACGAGTAACGAGTAACGAGTAACGAGTAACGAGTAACGAGTAACGAGTAACGAGTAACGAGTAACGAGTAACGAGTGACGAGTGACGAGTGACTAGTGACGAGTAACGAGAACCGATTAACGTGTAACGAGTAATTGTAATTGCCGCTTCAACTGGAGAATACTGAATACTGAATTGTATTTTTACGCTAGCCACAATTTGATATAAACTATATATATTGTATCTTCCAATTTTTTTGTACACTTAATGTTAGTTGAAATATGTAATGTGAGCAAGACGAGCAAATTTTTGTAGCCAACTAAAAGCGCTAAATGTTTACTTTTTATATTATTATTATTATATATATATGTATGCGTATATATATAAATATACTTGATAAACATATATACCTTATATTAGACCTAAACTAAAAGTAAACCTAAACTAACTCTAAATCGCACACACGCCCACTCATAGACACTCACAACTACTACTACAACAACAACACACGAGATGCAATAATTGAGTTAAATAGATTTTAATGAAACAAAGTTTTTGCTGCATGTATGTATGTATGTAGGTGTAGTGTAAACCTTTTTATTTTTTTTTTTGTGTATTATTATTATTATTATTATTTTTATTATTATTTCTGTTTGATAATTTTATAGCTCGTAAGCTGTGTAAACTTCTTGTGTAATGTATGTGCTACCTTAATTTTGTTTAATTATATCAAGTTTTATTTAAAAATCAAAACAATTGATTGCCTTTTTAATTTAAACATTAGACAGACGAAGCAGGTGGGGCACAGGAAGTAAATAAAACCAATCAAGAAAATAATTTAAAACACCGATGTTATTGTTAAAAAAAAATAAACTGGCACACACGTCGCCTTTCCATTTTCACTTCATTCACCAATTTAATGATTTTTAAACTAAACTATTTTAAAAACTAAACATAAGTGAAAAAGTACTGAAATAAACTGTTTTCATTAATAGAAAAATGATTAATTGAGGAGTAAAGTTTGCCAAGCTTCGATTTCTTTGAATTTAATATTAAAATCTTTCCGAAAAGTGAGTGAAAGTGGAAGATAGGCCGACTTACAGACAGCACAAAATAATGACGGGAAGGAAATCATACAAGAAATGAATTAAAATGACCAAACAACGCATTTTGTGAGGCGATAATCATTTACACACAAAAATCCAAAATGAGAATAAAGAAACCGAATCCCACGCAAACCGTAAAGACTAACTAACTAACTAAAACCAACAACCGATAGTTAAGGTGCCAAAGCGACAAATACACCCACACAGACACACGCGACAAAAGAGAACTAGTATATCGAAATAATAAACTTTAAACAATAACAAAAGAAGTCCACAATTTGATTTGTGTAATTTTTTATGTCCAGAACTTAGTTGAAGTGATTATAACCCAAGTGCAATAGAATCGTTTTGCTTCTATAGATTAGTGAATATATAAACAACGAAGCCACATATTTTCAATTCCTATCCTAGACCCAAAAAAACCCTGCCACACCATAGCCATTAATAAATAAATAATTAAATCAATAAATACATATGATAGTATATGCAAAGGACGAGGATCGCAACTAGAAAGTCTGTGTAATGCATACAAAAATAAACGAAAACATACTATACATACGACTCCATCATTATACAACACGTACTAAGACGAATTACATATGCATATACAATATAGACATATATTAAAAATATATATATATCATTGTAATAATTTGTAATGTTTATCAGTAGAATTAAATTAAAAATCGAGGTGGGGCAGCCGACGAGAGTGAAGCGCATAAGCAGAAGATGATGATCCCATTAAAGTGTACTGTAAAATGTGCGAAAACCAGTGTGTTTCCATCTAATTTTGGTTTCTAGGAAACTCGGGGAAAGCATACAAAAATTCTATGAATTCTTATACAAGGAATGACGAAGTAGTTTCCCAGATTCTGCTTTTTAACAGGTAACCAAGGAAAACAGCATATAAAATACAATTAATTATTTTTATTTGAAAGTTTAAGAACTGATTTGAATTGGAAGCTACAAACGGTTGTCTTTTTCGCCTCCATGCTTTCCTCTTTTAACTAGGTTTTGGCTACGATTGGATTTTGTATTGCATACACATATTTGCACAGGGTGGACGACTAACACTACTAAACACTAAATTGGCACAGGGAATGGTCAATGTCCTTACTGAGCGGGAGCAGAAGTAGAAGGCGCAGCTGCAGAAGGAGCCTTCATTGCCAGCATGGCGTCCAACTCGCTTTGAATGTTCTCGAACTGATTGTATAAATCCTGCAGCTCAGGATGCGTCATTTCGATGCTTATGTCCTCGCCGGCTCCTGTCTTCATCTGTAGCACGGCCAGTGGTGTCTTTGTCCGTTGCTGACACTGCGAGGAGATCTCGACATTAAGCTTCCAGGCCACGTCTTCGATCACATTCGATTCGTACCGCTTGCTGGCTAAATTGTTCATGATCGGCGTGGTCTCACGTACCCACAGCCGCAGGATGGCATCGATCTTGGCCTCGTCCTCCAGCTGCAGCTTGTCGCGCAGCTCACGCTGCAGCAGGCTGGGCTTGATGATGAACGTGGAGATGCGGCGCAGGATGTAAGAGAAGGTCTTGATGAGTAGAAGGAAATCTGGCCGCGGCACGCCCACCAATCGCTCTAGTTCCTCCAGCGTATACTCCGGCTCGCTGCTGCTGGTGGGGTTTTCCTCGCCGGCACCGCTGCTGTCCGCCCGCTCTGTAGTGGTCACACTGGTGCCCACCGTACTGCCGGCGCTGGCGGATGCAGAAGCTCCCGACGCGCTGGGACTCATCTGGCGGTGTGTGTACCACAGGACCGTGGTGAAGGTGTCGAACGGTAGCGCATTTATAATCTTGATGCCCTCGCGGGCTCTAAAAGGTTGATTGGTAAAGTTGGTTTAATTGGGGAAACATTATTTGGGATCAAATAGAGGCGACTTACCTTTCGGTGATCTTTATCCAATTAATGCTCATTGGGGGAGGGTCGGTTTTCGTTTTTTGTGTTTATCAGTGGGTTGGGTAATAACTTTGTGGGTCTGTTGATTATTTAGTTTATTGCCATCAGCAAAAACTACTTGTGAAAAGCAGAAATAGTAAACAAAAGCAAATCAGTTTGTGCAGCAGTAACAATAACAAAAAAACCTATCGGGCTGCCAGCTGTTGATGGAGTTGCCACCTGGCCAAACAGTCGTTGCTGTCACCAAATAATAACGGTAAACTTAAGAAGAACAAGAACAAGCCTTCAAAAACGCTGAATATTTTTGTTTCGTTATTTAATAATAAAATTTAATATAATATATTTTCAATATAAATGTAAAAAAAATTAATTCATAGTTTAAACTAATAAGTATTTTCTATTTTCTTATTGTATAAACATTTCGGATATGTTAAAAAGGCATTTAGCGGGAAAACTAGCTATTTAGTGGGTTTTTGCAGCAGCCGGTCATTTTTAGTACGATATGAAACGCATAAGGTGGCAACACTGGACTGAAACGCGGCTTAAGTTTTTTCCGCTGATTCGACTGCAAAAGATGCACTTTTGAGGCGTAGTGTTTGCACCCACGCCCCCCGAGTGTCCGAGGTTCCGAGTTTGAGTGCAGCAGTGACAGTGGCCCGAGTGGCAGTCGGTTAAGCCAAGAAAAGTGCGCGGAACGCGGTGAGCGGAGTGGAGCGAGAAATTCGGCCAGCGCGTCCAACTGAAAAGCGGTGGAGAATCGTTGAGCCTCACCACCGGGCGGAAAAGCGGAGGGGAAAACTGAAAACGAAACCAATATCGCCAGCAGCATTTCTGCCAAGTAAGAATTGAAATGGTGAAGAAACATAGATTCTATATTGACTTGCAATTCTGGTCAATAAACAAAAACAGACAGGAGCTGCCACAGCTAACGGGACCGTTAGTTCAAGTGTATATGTGTTTGCGTGCGTGTGTGTGTTTGGCTTGTGTTCGTTCCTGTGTAAATAAACAAAACCCGGCTCTTTTATCTCCTCCTCTTTCTTTCAATCTTTTGCGAGTTTTTCCAAATCAAAGGTATTTTCGAGTTTGTATTTTCGCCAAGCCTATGTGTGTGTTGGTGTGGGTGTCAGGTGTACTGGAGCTAATGTGTGTGTGTGTGTACGTGTACAAAGTTCTGGCAGCAGCTTTCCGTAAAAATCGATAGCGCGTCGTCGGTTGTTTATTTTATGCTTCGTCTGCAATTTCCAGCCCCTTTATCGCGCGCACTCCCTCCCTCACTCTCACTCACACCCTCTTGCCGGGGCAATGCATACACACACACAGGCGCGCACACAGATAGAGCGAATGATATGGGAAATTAAAAATAATAATTTTTTTTATCGCGGCATGCAAAGCGCAGCAAAGCTGAAGAAACAAAACGATTCCGCCAGCTGTAAATACAACAAATAAATGTAATCTCGCCATGCAATCAATTCAGCGAAACAATAAGACAAGCCGTTTTTCTCGCTTTATCGCATTTTCCGCTCATTACGACGGCAGTTTAGCATATTTATGCTGGAAAAATATTGGGGTTTCTTTGCTTCTTATGTTACCCTTTTCTTTTTGTTATTTTGTTTTCTTTTTTTTTTTTATTCTTGTCTTCCTTTTATACGTTTTACGTTTTGCAATTCGCGTTTTATGTTCTGCGTTCTGTTCATTGCTATGGTGCTGCTGTCTCGGTCCGTAAAAACAGCAGTTAATCCAATTAAGAAAAATAAAACTCTAAAAGAAAAGGGTCACAACGAATTGCCGATCTCCTAACGATTTTCCAAATGGTATCTTTAGAATTAAACACAAAAGAATTCCCTTTTTACCTTGTATTACAATTTAAATTAAAATTTGATTTTGTTATCGAATTTTTATCGAAAACAAACAACGATATCTCATAACTTTTTCTTTGGAACCTCCTTGTTTAGTTTTCCTGGTTTGGTGTCTCTGTTTGATCAATGGCAGTTCTACTAGAGACGAAATTGAGACCCAGATGCAGCAGAACCCTTAAAATTTACTTTTTCGAATCCCAGACGAGGGCTGGCTTAACACCTAAAACAATAAAAGGTGCTACGGATCCCCCATATAAGCCCTGTGATATTGTCGATCGGCAGGCTTTCGCTTGTAATATTTCATACGGAATCTTTATGGATCAGGAGCAGAATCAGGTTTATTTATAGAATATGTTAAATATTTGATTTATTTTTATAATTTCCCCCTTTAAGTGGAAGGTGATTCCTAAGATATTGGTATTTCTAGTTTTCCCTGCTATATTTTGTATATAACTGGGCATAATAGGGAAGAAATCGACGCAGCACTCAGCTCTCGCCATGGTTCGCAGCCCTTTTGGGTCGGCCGGCGATGCCCGTAACTTTGCAGAGTAGAGGAAAGCTTTGGCCACGGCACCTGCTATGCATTGCCAGCAGCAACAGCAGCTCAGAGCAGCTCATAGTCAGTTTGTCAGTCGGCCAGAATTGGTCTTGGGGTCAAGATGTGGAGCAGCAGCCTGGATAGCAAATTACAAAAGCTTTAATGCCAAAATAATGCCTCTTGCAGCGCCAAGATCTGACGGGGATAATGGAGTCACAGAAGCGGCCTTCATTGCATTTACTCACGGATGCGACAGCAGCAGGAGTTCCGGGATCTGCTGGAGCTGAGATGTCGCCCACTTCCGGTTTCCTGCCGGACATGCCGCAGTGGAAGAAGGACCTCATCCAGCGCCGGAAGACGAATGTTGCACGCACCCAAGCGGCGGCCATCGCATCGCCTGTCGACGGCAGTTGTGGGGCTTTGGCTGGGGAGTCAAGCGTTGGCACCGCTCCAAATTCGAATGCAAATGCAGGTGAGCTGGCAATTTCTTTTTCAAAATAACATGTGACAAGTGTGCGTTTTGATTTGAAAATATTTAAATTGAGGCGCGCACTGCTATCGCTTATCGATATAACGAAACGTTGCCAGATTACTGTCTTTGCCTTACCGGACTTGCTAACGATTACTTGTCAAACGATCTTTATGTGGTTGCAATAAAATAGAGTTGAAAATATTAATATAAAATGAAATAGGAACAAAATAATTAATTTATAAATACAAATTTCGTTTTCTTGCTGGTAGTGCCTCTTATCGATAGCTACCTATCGTCACATAGCAGCGTTGCCAGATCAGTGTGGTGAAAACTTGTTTTGATCATGGCACTGACTTTTTGAATGAAGAAACTGAGATTTGCAAGTGTTAAAAATTTTACCCTCTCTCACCAACCATTGCAGACTCCTTGGAACAGCCGACAATCAGTAGCAGCACTACTAGTCAAAAGAGAACCATTACAACGTCGACGACGGCAGAGGAAAAGTCTGAGAAATTCTTGACTGGAGTTCATCATACTCAAGGAAAAGACTCTGTTGCTGCACCGCTCGCACCCGAGACGGCGGCGGCAGCAATAGCACCCATACCAAAGCAGCGATCGAGTTTACTACTCAACACAACTTCCATAAGGAGCCAGGAGGAGGAGAAGGAGGGAGAGATTCTAAATTTGGATCTCAGAGAGCGCGAGAGGGAGCGAGAGAGCCAGAGCGAGCCGGCTGCTGCTGTGGTGAGTTTGTTGCGTGGTGAAGTTGAAACTAGCACAGCAGCAGCGACAGCGACAACTGGAGCATTAACAAATACACCGTCGTCAGCAAATCAAAATCCAAACCAAAATCATTTGCTAACGAAATGCAAACCGGGCCAGAGCGTTGCTGAGGGCGAGCTTTTAGCCAGCAGCAGCAGCAGCAAGACCAAGACCATTTCCATTTCGGACAAGCTCCAGAGCAACAAATTCATTCAACAGCAGCACCAGCAACAGCAGCAACAACAACAACAGCAACAACAACTGTCGCCCAGCAAGGTAACGGTAAACGCGACAATGGTCGCCATGCAAGAGATGAAGAAGACCACAAAACAAAATGGCCAACACCACCGACACATAGCGGGAGGCAAGATGGCGGCACCTGGCGAGGATTCAGAGGAGCACCAGGCAGCCACCCTGCCCGAGACGCTGGAGGATCTAAGCTACGGACCCGGTATCGTGTCCAAGCTGCGCTGCCGCTACCTAAGTTTGGCGCTGCGCGAGTCTCGTCAACAAAGCAGCAAGCAGAGGCTGCAGCGTTCCACCAGCCTCAACACTCTGCTGGATCGCGAGGACGACGAGGGCGAGGCGGAGAACGAGGTGGAGGCGGCGGCGGCGGGAGCGGGAGCTGCTACCCAAGTGCGTGCCAAATCCACACCGCCACCCATTTTGGGGGCAAAGCCGCCTCATCAGGCTAACAAGCCACTGCCCCAGCGTCCCGTGAGTCTGGGTGCGAATGGAACTGTCAGCGGTGGCGGTGGCAGTGTCATTGCCGCCGCTGTGCCCAAATCAGAGGATGCGTCACAGTCCAACGGAGCTACAGGCAATCGATCGCGACATTTTAAGCGTGGCAACGAGGTGATGAAGCGAGCCCGTTCCGTGGAGGCGCTGCTGTGCGAGAAGTCACCCTGGAACAGTCAAAGGATCAGCATTGCTCCAGCTCCAGCTCCACCAGCTGTGGCCTCCTCTAAGGTGGCGGTCACATCCCCTGCCACCGCCTCCGCCGCATCGCCCACCTGCGTCACCATCGAGGACAAGATTCACAATGCCCGCGAGCGGCTGCACAGCGGCACGGATACGGCGCCCCCCAAGCGTCTGGCCTCCATAATCGATGACACCGAACGTCCGCCGCCCGATCTTGTCAAGCAAACGTTGAAGATGTTTGAGGCGAGTGCCAATAGAAGGCCACGGACCGCCCATCGTTCCAATGGAGTGGGCGGTGTGGCCAGCAAGGTGGCCAGCTACAAATCGATTAACAATAAGTCGGCGCCGGCGCCCAGTCTTGGCTTTGCTTCCTCCACGCCACTGCGTCCGACCCATGCCCATCCGGACATTATACCTCGTCAGGTAGCCCAGGACTCGCCTGTGTCCACCCTCAGCATAATGATGCGACGCATGGATCTGGTGGATCCCGAGACGCCCGAAAGGAAGGAGACAACCACACCGCAGGCAACGAGCGAGGCGACAAGCGAGACTGAGCGAACCGAAGGCGATGAGGGCGATGGAGAAGGCATTGCCGATACCGATACCGCCGATCACGATCGCCTCGACGATGACGACAATCGCAACGACAACGACAACGACGACGACGACGATGGCTGCGACAGCAGCAGCGACAACAATGAGCAACGCGATAAAATGGGCGCGGCGGCAGGCGATAAGCCTAAGCCCCCAACGGAAACAATAACAACAACGGCGGCGGCGGTAGCGGGAGGCGCCCAGCAGCGATCATTTGCCAGTGCCTCGACGGAGAACGCGCATGTGGCCAGCGGCGGTGGCGGGAGTGCAAGTGGAGTGCAAGTGCGCAAGCTAAACAGTAGCGATACCCTGCCAACAACGGTGACAACCAAGCAAATAGGAGTGATTCGGCCACTGTTTAATAGCCAATCGGGTGGAGCAGGGAGCAGCAGCAGCAACAGAAGCAGCACACCACTGACAAGTCGCGAAATTGAAAAGAATCGCATCAATGAGATGAAGAAGTCCACGGCAACGGAAGCCGGTAGCACGGGCGCAGGCGCAGTTGCTGGCGCTGGAACTGGAGCTGGATCCTCGCCCACCACTAGTCTCGACACCGTGATAAACACCAAGGAGGCAGCGGCGGCGGCAGAGGAGACGGATGCCACAAATGCATCGCCCCTGTGGGCGCTGCGCAAGCTGAGGAGCAGCCAAAGTCAAAGGCATGGCGGAGGCGGAGGAGGAGGAGGAGTGTCGGCCAGCTCCAGCCATACCACGGAGAACACCTCAATGGTGTTTAACTTCTCCAAGAGCACCAAGGAGGTGCCCGACTACATCGAAAGCGACGTTGTGATCTTCAGGCCCAAGCGGGAGCTGCCAAAGGTGAGTTAAGATCGGAATTCCTTGGGAAATACAGAGAGAGAGAGAGAGAGAGAATCTTGGTGGTGGCGTCTAATCGGCGCGGCAGTCGCCCTTGCGGATTATTCATGCTTAGCAATTGCTTCATGAATTATTATTTTCCTGATAATAATTCGGTTTCTTGCCTCCCCATCGTCCCCAATATCTTTGTTGTTTTTTGGCTCATTATCCGTTTCTTTCGCGCTGCTCTTGTACTCGTTTTTTTTTGTCATTTGTTTTTTTAGTTTTTCTTTTTTTTAATGTTTTTTTATTATTATTATTCTCTTTTTTGTGTCATACGGCAGCCATGCCATATATAAACAAATAAGAAACAAAGCGCACACATAGCGAGTGCGAGCGAGCAAGCAATAGCGATCATGCGCATTTCGAAAGTTCAACAAGAACGGTGGAGAATGGCAGAAGAGGAGAGAGAGAAAGAGAATGAAGGAGGTGAAGAGAGTGGGTTAGGATAGAGAGAGATGGCGCGAGAGGCAGAAGGAGAGTAAGATATAGGCGCAGACAAAGCGCAGCTTGGATACTCTTTCTTTCTTTATTTCTTTCTTTCTTTGACTTTGACTTCCCCCTTTTCCTTTCTTTTCCTCTGTTAGTCATTCGAGGAAGTGTTTTGCTTTAAAGAAAACACAATAATTTGTGATTATGACTGAGTAATTTATGGGTTTATAGAGTTGAATTGACTCACTTTCGATATGAGATGAAGCAACTTAATTCTTTCAATGATCATTGATCCGACTTTTTAAGAAATCAATGCTCTTAACATTAAACCTCCAAAGATAAAGGTTTTATGTTGTATTTTTAAAGAAATTTCTATATTAATATTAATATAAATATTTATATTATTATTATTATTATTTATTTAAAGATTTTGGCTTAATTTTTACCCAAAAACCTTAACTTTATAGAGTACAAAGTGTGTTTAGCCTCGGGTTAGTAGCATTCCTGTAATTAGAAATATCCAAATCATAGTCTTTAAAGGCTTCTCCTCTCCAACTATGATCAGTAAGCAATTATTACTTGGAGGCAGCTGCATAGTGTTGATCAAAGAGATTACACAGCACTGCAGCACACAGCCTACGCGGCCGGTTAATTAGCATTACGCAGAGCAGATAGACGATCGGAGAATGGCGTTCAATTAGAGATGTGGTTCGTTCGATCATCGCCAAGCTATGTATGGGAAGATAGATGGAGACTGTAGAATGAGGCAGGAGGAGACTTGCATCACACACCCAGCTGGTAATAGTTCGCAGTGATCTTCTGCCCGGCGTCAATTAAAATTCGCCTTGAATAGTTCTCCGATCGATAGCCCCGCCGATACGGAACGTGTGCGACATATGGAGATGCCTCTCTATACATACATATAAATAAATGCTGTGTGTGTATATAGAAATATCTGCATATTATTTCCCAAAGTCTGCTTTGTTCCCATCCCAACCAGATGCAAGCTCTGCCAAGCTGCCAAGCTGCAAGCTGCATCTTTAGTCTTTGTTCTTTTGTCGTCCCTTCTTCATCTTTTGCCTCTTCGTTTGGGGCCTTCGGTGACTCCCCAGAGTGAGGTGGGGGGAAAGGGAAACCAGTTTTGAAGCATGCATGTGGACACGAGAAGATATTTCTGCGCTTCCTGCTCGGTCCCGGGTATATACATACATATATGAGATATTATGTGTTGTGTCTGTGGGGAACTTGGTTCTTCTTTGGGCAGCGACTCCTCGGAATCTTCGAAGAAAAGCCGGTTGATATTGGCTTGGGTTTGACTGCTCACAGCTGTTAATTTCCTTTGATTCAGTGCTGAAAATTCAGCCTTTTTAAAGTGTAAATTTAATATATTTAATATTAATAATAGATCTTGTTTTACAGAGTCTTTTATTGACGTTATAATAACCTACTTATGAGGGAGATAGCAGGGTTTTAAGGGGGTTTTTTTTAAATATTTCTTTAAGCTTGAAAATTATTCATTTCATTGATTTAAAATATTAAAGAGATATCTGTATACCAAAGGGTTTTCACACAGCTCTCTCCCTCTTAAGTTTAGTTATAGTTTTGGCTTTCAGCTTTCGGTCTTAGCTGAGTTTTCCCCCTGCAACCAAACCCGTTTTGCTGGCTGCCATTCTCTTGCTCGCTCTTTGTGAACTCAATTTTGTCAATTCTTGACAACAACAAAAAAGTAAGAAAAAAAAAACTCACTTCTACTTACTGTGTTTGCTTTTTCCCGTGTTTTTATTTTTTTTTTTAACTTTGCCGTTGCCGTTGCCAATGTTGCCGTTGCTTTTTGATTCGGTTGCCTTGTCTTTTTCATTTTTATCTCGCTCTGAACTTTATTATCTGTTGTACGCGATACAAATGTACATACATATATCTGACATATATGGCATATGGCATATGGGGGTCGCTTCGATTTGTGCCCCAGAAAAATGGGTTAACAGGAATGAATGAAGGAAGGGCGGGAACCTGGACATAGACTTTGCTGTTGTGAGTCACAAAGATGACCCATTGCCCGCTGTTTCTGATGATTAAGAATGAATTTCACTTTTCATATCACATTTCGTGACCCGAAAATGCCACAAATCTCTGAGTGAAGAAAAAAAGGGGTTAATTCCCAGGTTTCCTGACAACAAAAACAACAAGTAAATATTGGTACACAAAACGGGTTATAAAACAAGAGACAACAGGCTTCTGTTTTTTAGCTTCTACCTTCTGCTGTTGGTAGTTGTTAAGCTTAAATAAATGCCACTTACTTGGCGATACCATCTCTCGGTTTCTATGCTTAACAAGCTTAATTCCGGGACAAAGGAACAATAGTCTCAGTTTTAAGGAATTTCATACGAAAAGTAAGCTCAGCGTTTACCTAAAATTTGCTACAAATAAGCAGATTAATTGTTTGTTTTATTTTATAGGAACCATGATCAATTTATAGTTTTATTTGTTTTTTATAACTTTAATCATATAACTAATATTCTCATCTTTCCCTTTTTTTAGCCAAATGAACCGGGCTTCGTGCTGCTGGGTGATCTATCCGTGGAAACGTCGACGGATATGGACTTTGATGAGTACTCCTTGTGCCGGCCGCCATCGCCGTGCGATGTGGAGTTCGAGAATGCCAATATTGTGATTGACGGCAAGTCCAGCATACGCCAGAAACCCAAAGAGTCGACGGTATGTAAAGGGGAAGATCACGGGGAAATCCCTCTTTAAAACAACTGAGAAAGCTTGTCTTAGGATATAGAAAGGAATCCATAGATTCCTAGTAATTTAGTGACTCAGGTTGCGTAGTTATTTTGTTTCTTTTTGCCACCGAAACGGCAAAAGATAGCATTGGTTCTTTTTTCCAATTCTATTTGGTCAGGATAAGATAAGATTAGTTGGAAACAATGCTCTCTCTCACTCTCTTTGACCACTCAAGGGGAACCCAAATGGAAATCAATGGCAGCGATAAGGAAATAGAAGCCACGGAACGGCAGAGCCTAGTTGTTAGACGGTATTTTCTATGCTGGCCTTTTATATAATAACATTTATCGACAATGGTGTTGCCTTAAAGACTATTAATCAAACTGCATTAGCTTTCCATTATTTATTTATATATTTTCCTGCTGGTGGCTTCAGGTGCGGGTGCATTCCATCAGTGTGACTGATACGGGGATACCTGATACCTCCTGATACAATGCCTCTTGTCTTGCAGCAGCAGCTGCGAAAGCGACTTTTATTATTATTATTTCAGCCATTTCCAAATCAATTCAATCGAATCGAGTTGCGTCGTCGTCGGCGGTCTGTTTGGGGTTTGTTTCGCCCGATAACACATGGCGGGGGTTGGTTGACTCACTGATACCGCATCGATAAGGCATCATCGGGGGCGATGAGTAACTCCCCTCGACAGAACATAACAATTTATTTGCAATTACCTCAATGTCATGGATAATCGAGAGACCTTCGAAACTACACATAAAGTCATCTGATGCTCGTAAAAAACAAGACTCAAACTCAAACTCAAACTCAAAGAAACACCCAATGCATAATTCATTGAAGCAAACAAACAAACAGCAAAAACTTGGACATTTGAAAAGGAGCTTCAACGCTTTCGTTTAACCTTGAAATTGATTGTTTTATGTTTTTTTTTGCAAGACCGCTAAATGTAAATAATGAAGAGGTTTTATGTAAATTTAGCTTGTTAACCGGATTGTAAAAATCCCAAAGAAATGTTTGAGGTTCAGGTTCCAATATCCAAAATAATAAACGCTAAAAATGCAATAGAAATATCGCAGCTCTTATCACAAATGTCAGCCGAGTTATGTCCTCAAATGGAAACTACTTTTATAATGTCTTTATATACTATAAAGCCTGAACTATTGGCTAATATTAAGCACAGATGTGAACTTAATAAGGAGAAAACTAAACAGAATAATTGAATATCCATAAAAAGCTAGATTTAGTTGTTGATTTCCGGTTTTAACTTAGATTTCCTGGTTTTTAGAGTGAAATAATGTTTGATTTGTATGGAAAACTTTGTAATAATTATTAAACTCAAGTCTAGCAGATGAAAGAGAGTTATTTAAGGCCTAAAAATAAGCTTCTTGTAGTTTGTAATTTAGGAACCAAACACACTGATCAGATTCCCATTTCCCACACACACACAGTTCCGCGTGCAGTTCAACGACACGCTGACGTCGACGTTTGAATATCCCTCCGAGGCATCAATGACCATCGACGATCCGCCTTATGCCGATCCCTTTGGCCATGTGAGCAATCATCACAAGATGCTCATCGCTGAACAGATGTTGCAGCAGCAGCTGGACCTTGAGCAGATACGACAGCTGGACCAGCAGCATCACCCGCATCAGCAGCAACATCATCATGTGACTGTAGACGAAATCATTGAGCTGCCCACGTCGACGGCAGTGCCTGGACATGGACTCGGCGGGCATGGACACAGGGCGGGGGCAACGGCGCCGGGGGGCGGAACGATGCTGGGGAATTTACCGTTGGGTAAGTAAGATCGGTTCCAAAAAGCAAACCCAGAAACTTAGAATCAGAATCAGAATCCATCCAAGTGTGTGGCATGCAGCGAATGGAATGGAATGGCTTTTAGTCTCTCTCTCTATCTCTTTCTGTGTCTTTGTATCTTTGTCTCTGTCACTATACTGTCTGTGCCTATCTCTATCTGTCCACCTGATTGCCTGCCTCTATATGTCTCTGTCTCTGTCTCTGTGTGTCCACTTTGCCTGGTCCTTAATCTTGATTTACCACCAATTCACAATTTACCAGCTGTTTTGTTAAGTTCTGTTTACCATCATAAAAACCCCACTCATCCATCACTCATCGCGACGCTCTCTCTCTCTCCTGACGAGTTCTCATTGCTTTGTTTTATTTTTTAAAATATTTTTTTGTTGTTTTGTTAAATGTAATACTTTTGTTTGTCTTTTTGTTCAATAGAAGCATCCAAGTTTAGCTTTAATTAAAGGTTATAACAAAAGCAACTCTTATGTAGAAAATAAGGAAAGTTTTAGGGATAAAAAAACAAATAGTAAGAGGTTACCTGCTTAAGAAAAGCATGCGAAGTGATAAAAACTAAGTAAATACTAACTAAATATCGATATTTATCGATTTATGAAAGGATAAACACTTGCCCCGAATGATAAAAAGCCAAGTAATCCGAATAACTTGCTTAAGCAGAAGCAGTGCGTTCCCATCTCACTTGCCCACCTGAAATCGGAGACCCTGTTGAACTCTGTTGCCTTGAAATTCCAAAGAATCCAAAGAATCCAAATCCAAATCAGAATCCGTACCAAAATCAGTCGCATATAACGAACAAGGTGTCTCTGCAATTTACAGATGCCGCTGCTAGGGCCACCACAGACCACCAACACACACAAGACCCTGCTGCCGCTTTCGTGTCCGTAACTGTCTCTGAATCCGCTCTGATTTCCGCACCAGCCTCCGCTTCAGTCTCAGTTCCCAAATGTAGCGCCAGGATGCCGCCTGGGGCCAGCAATGGCTGCTGTCGCTGTCCTTCGTGGCCGAAGCTCCGTGGCGTCCTGGGTGCTCAGCTTCGCCGGCTAACCGGGCTGACGAGGCTCATCAGGTGGGTGCGCCGATCCAAACCACCTTCTCCTCCGCTCTTCTACTATATATGTACATATATATATATATAATACGCTCTTGCTCTTGCTCTCGCTCTTGCTCTCGAACTGAAGTTCCTACCCCCCCTCGAACCCGAAAGCTAAGCTAAAACCGAATTCCGAACCACTATTGGGTCCAAAATACGGCTGAAAAAAGGCTTACAATTTCGCCTCATGCATATTTTTGCAGATTACCCAAGTTTAGGGAGGGGTATTATCTTGCAACAGTCGCCACAGCCACAGCAGCCAGAACCTGCAGCAGCAGCAGCAGCAACAGCCACAGCAACAGCAACAACACCCAGGGAAACAGCATCAGCAGCAGCAGAACAACCAACATTGCCAGAGGGTGTCAAAGTCGCTGCCCCAATCGAACCCACAACCAGCGCCCACCAGCGCCCCCAGCTCCCGGCGAAGCCATCACAGCCGCTGGGTCTGCTGCGTAGGGCCAGGCCAGCATCGGTGCTGCTGAAGCCACAGTATGCCTGCTTCCTGCAACATGATGCAGCCGCAGCACCCAAATCCTCGCCAGCTCCGCCTCGCAAGGCCGCCTCCTTTACGTTGGGGAATCACAGCAATCAGCTGCTGCATCAGCATCGCCAGCCGAAGAAGGAGCTTCTTCCGCAGCCGCAGAGTAAATATGAAACACCCATAAGGAGGAGGAGGAGTAGTCGAGGCAGTAGTTGTAGTGGCGAGAGTGGCCAGCTCCAGACTCCACCACAGGCCACAGATCTCCAGCAGCTACAGCAGCAACTGCAGCGACGTCGTCGGCCAAGTCTGCCGTCGTCGCTGGCTTTGTCCAATGCCAGCACCGCCCTACTCCAGACACGCATTCCAGGCACCACGCTCTACTATGTCTGATGGCCTGATGGGCCCCCCAAAAGACTCCGTATCCGTAACCGTAACCAACGCCAACGAATCCACACGAATCCCTGCAGCCAGCGAAACGTAGGCATTGTCCAAGCTTTACTATATGTTTACAACTATAACTATAGGCTATAGTATCATCCATCATTCCCTGGATACAGTCCCCCCTGGATATACCTCTCTTGGTGACCCCGATTCCGATACCGCTCTGCTCCCAAAAACAAAAAAAAAACTGGTCTGGCTTGTTTGTTGTGATGGCCGCTAAAATTATAAAGCTGTAAAGTGTAAAGTGTAACCCGTACATATCCGACTCACTAATGCGGAAGCCGGGAACAATAAGCAATGAACACTAAACACCAAACCCGTACACTCACCAAACAACACACACAACAACAACAACAACAAACACTGGGGCAACCGGACACTCGAAACACACGACTAATATCGATTAATAGATGCAAAAGAGATGCCGAGATGCAGTGACAACACTTGCTCATGTTTATGCGGATCCCTGGATCATGGATAGCTATGAATTTGATATGGAAAAAGAAAAACTGAATCCAAATGTTGAACTATTGAACCATTATAGAGCTGTGTTGTAAATTCCGTAAGGCTAAAATAGTCTAGTATTCACGAATGGATCAGAATTCAGTCTAGAAATTTATCTAATTTGAAAATTTTCCATATATGGTGGCTAATTACTATTCTTATTATTATCATTATTTAGTTTCTTTGCTATATCTAACCCTTGTGACTTTTGAAACTAAAATATAGGGTTTTGTCTGGCTAAATTAGAGAGAGACAAACGAAATTATAAATAAGCGGACAGATGAACAAATGAACAAATGAATAAGCGAACAGATGAACAAATGAATAAGCGGACAGATGAACAAATGAATAAGCGAACAAATGAACAAGCGGACAAATGAACAAGCGGACAGATGAACAAGTGAACAAATGAACAAAAGAACAACGGACAAGATCAACAAGCAGGCAGACGGACAAGAAATGTATTATGTATGATAGTTTAGAAGGGATAATATAGAACAGGCCTCCCACTAAATGGATATTAAATAGCAAGAAAATATATAATATTTCAGAGGTGTAAACCAAATCCAACCATTAGGCTGTGATGACTACAAATTCCCCATTTTAGTTACGTACTTGGCGCACCTGCTGTGTGTGCGCCTGCCTAGCTTAATATTATATTTATGTGCTATGTGTGCTTATGTGTATATGTTTGCTTTGTTTAGTTTCAGTTTTAGTTTTCGTGTTCGTTTTCTGTTCCGTTTTAGTTATAGTCAGATAGTCATAGTTATATAGTTTTTAGTTTTGGTCGAGTCTAGCCTTAGTTCGGTATGCAGCTGGGCTGTGCGGAGGGGCATGTATTGAATTGCAGCTCGCAGTCGTAGCCATGTAGTTGCGATGATCCGATCCGATCCGATCCGAACCCCATTCCCCCTGTGGTTTTCATTTCAGCAACAGACAACCTTTGTTGATCATCGCACCGCTCTCGCTTTGTTTGTTTTTGCGTTGCATTGCATTGCACTGCATTGCATTGCGTTCCCCTCTATTATTCTATTATTCAACTTCTATTCCAATTTCCATTTCTATTTTTTTGTTCATACTAATTTCTTTTTGCAGATATTATTTAAATGTAACAGAATACATAAGCAAAAGAGCGTTGAAATAATATCTATTGTTTATACCAAAAAAAAAAACCATCATCAAAAACTCTATAATAATAAAACAAAACAAAAAAAGGCAAAAAATAATCCAAACCAAACCGAAACGATAATAAACTAAACAACAGCCGCTGAACCCGAACTAAAAACTTAACTTAAAATTTCAAAAATAACACATAAATGAAAAGCAAACGATAATAACCCAATAGGAACCCGATAGCCCGATAATCTAAACCCGATAACCCGATTATAATCGATCAAGTGCGAAACAGTAACAGAAAGCCACAAAGAAACACCTCTAACCCAGTGCACTTGCTCTGCCTGCTCCGCTGGGCAGTCAAAACTAATCGCCAATTCATATTTAACATTAAGGTAACTAACCCCAGATTAGACTCCACACGATATTGTACCAATCACTCTCGGCACCTCCTCTACATCATCTCATCATTCATGCTCCAGCTCCACGCTCCATGCTCCATGCTCCAGCTCATGTTTCGTTTTCATTTGCCTGAAAATATCCAGAACCAGAACCAGAACCAGATCCAGACCCAGAAGCATCCTTTTCCACACAGATCACACCACCAACCAACCCACCACCACCACCACCACCACCTCCCCCAACAAGACTATGAATATATATATCAATATACGAATATATATTTTCCCGACTCGGTGCCACCCTGTTTACCTTTGTAACTACTAACCCCTTTTGCTCATTGAATATTGAATAATCCACCGAGATTTCTGTACTAATTGTGCTCTTCGAATGCTTGCAGGCTCCACGGCACTGGGCTTTTATACGCCCATGAAGGCCTCGCCAATGGACAGCCTCTTCCAGCTGGGCGTGACGCGGTACGCGCTGCCGGAGAGCAGCAGCAGCAGCGGCGGTAGCAGCAACGGTAGCCACAGCCACAGTCCCACCAGCAACAACAGCAGCAGCAACGGAAGCAGCAGTCCGGCAGGAGGAGCAGCGAGCGGAGGCGGCGGCGGTCGTCTGTCGTTTAATGGGAACGGCAGCCTTGTTGGCATCGGCGAGGGACTGATCAAGGACGAGGAGGAGACGACGACGACGACGACGGCGGCGGCGGCCTGCAAGAAGGGCGCGGACGAGGATGACTACCATCTGACGGCGACTTCGGGAGCTGCGAGTGTTGTCTACAGCGAGGGTACACAGAAGACGGACCTGCTGTATTGAGTCCTGGATAAAGTGTACCCCCTTATTCCCATACCCATTCCTGAAAATCCTAATGAAAAGCGTGCGCTTAGGTGAAAATATCGTCTGCAACTTCCTCGGTTGAGCGGAGGAGAACCAACGTCAACGTAAATGCAAAGTGTGGCGAGATACGATAACACGATATACCGTAACGATACGTATATACACATAAATATAGATATTAACTGTAAGTTCGTAGGCCTAGTACCGAGATGATGATGATGTGTATGTGAACAACAACAACAACAACAGCACTGTATGTTTGTGCGTGTGTGTCTGTCTTCTTCTTTATATATATATATAACATGTGTGTTTTTTTTCATAAATTTATATATTATTAATATTATTATGAATAATTGTAAAGTGTGTGTATTTACACACTAAATCGGCAACGAGCTAACGGACGAGCATATTTACTCGTCGCTGCCCATTTGTATTTTGTATTTGTATTCCATTTACGGCAACATAATCATCATGTGTATCCCTAAGATCGACCGGGATCAGGATCTGGCGCAGTGTCGGGAGATCTGAGCTTGTTGAGGTTGAGCCCGTCATCCGCATCCATTTCTTTGTGACCCTTCCACGTTTCTTCCACACACTCCAGAGCCCGAAAGCAGAAACAAAACGAAAAAAATACAGAAAAACAGAAAATCTAAAGCGAAAACCCCATCCCGAAGAAAGTAAACCAGAAAATTGTAACATTTGCCTCATAATTATTATACATACATTTAGCGCTTATTAAATATTTTTTACAATTGTATTCCGTAAATAAATATAATATACATCAACAACAATCAATTAACTTTGCTGCAAGAGTTATTTTCACTCAATTACATCAGGTTTTAACTCATTATTTTAACTTAATTAACTTAACTCATTCACTCTGCTCCTTTGAGGCGCCATCTGTCAGTATTTCGCTGAAGCTGAGCTAAAAACTTAGCGCCACCTGTCGGTATTTTTCTTAGCTAAGAGCTTAAGTGGCTTTCGATATATATTTCTTATAAACGTATCGATATATCGATATTAATATACTTTTTGCATTAAGCAGTTTCTAGTTAGAGCAAGCAGTTCAAATTTTAGTCGAGCTATATTAGTGTGACCAGCAGGAAATATAAAAAACATTTTTTAAAATATCACGAAAAATATTTAGGAATTTTTGGAATAGTATCAACAGGCGTATGGAGACATCGATGTCTTCGATGTTTTTCACTTAAAACATCGATGATACAAATTTAAATACAATTTTTTAAATTATTAAAATGCACATTCATGGCTGTATTAAAAATAAAAGAAAAACAAATTATTTATTGTGCTTCATGCATTAACTTAAAATACTGATAATTTTAAGATAAAAAAGTCTTAAAAATTATTCAAAAACATAAGTTTATCCACAATACCGGGCTTCAGACGAGTCCCGTGGTCAGAAATAACTTGCGCGGCCCTTTCTGACTCGCCGGAAGTGGCAGGCAGATACAACAATAGTGTTCAAAGACTCTTGAAAGTATAATTAATTCCGGCTCGTTGACCGTTTCCACATTCTGCCTTAGCATTATAATTGCTTCAGATCGTGCTGTAGTGTTTTTGGCTTTTGGCTAATTCAAAAATAATAAAAATAACTCTTATTTTTCGTACCTTTCCCTCGGTTTTCCTCTTAATAGTAACGGCACAAAAACATCGATGGTCGAAAAAAAACATCGATGATTTCGAAAATTTGAAAAACATCGGTGCATCGATGTTTTCATCGATGTTTTTGCATCTCTACTAAGCTGGCAACACTGTTTGTGATTTGTGTCAAAAATACAGGGGTTTTTGTTGCATTTGCAATTTAATCCGATAATATCAAGTGTGGAGTTATGCGAGAGACGGCGTTGCAAGCGACCAGCCATCAGAGCGGCCACACGTGTATGTGTTGGGGCGGTACGGGCGCCAAAAAGCGTACTACTAACCTTTAGTTGACATTGAAATGTACCCGCTTAGATGAATGTATATATGTGTGTGTGTGCGAGTGCGTCTCAGTGTGCGTGTGTGTGATTGCAAAGGAAGATGGAATGGATGAAGGAAAGAGAGGGCGAAAGCAAATCAAACCTGCTGCACAGCGCAGCACATCAACCCCCTCTCTCTCTTTCTAACTGTGTATGTGCGTTCGGTCGTCTGTGTGCGTGGGTGGGTGAGGAAAACCAAAACATAACTCCCAGTGAGCAACAACAACAATGGCTAAACTGCGTGTGATAAGCGGGGAATGGCATAAAATGCGTGGCGATGCAACAACAATCGATCCGATGAAATACAATCAAAACAAACTGTTGTAGTTGTGTAATCGCCCCGTTCATCCGTCCGTCGTTGTCGGTGTCCGTGTCTGTGCCTGTCTGTGCGTGTGTGTGTTTGTGTTAATTCTATTATTTTTGATTTAATTTCTGTTACTCTGCCAGTTACTCAAATCGATCTGTCTTCTGTTGTAGTTGGCATTCGTTATTAATTAAATCAGCCGCGGCATCGGAATCGGCATAGGAGCAGCGACCAGAGAGAGAGAGAGAGAGAGAGTGAAAGAAAGAGCGCGCGAGAGCGGCGCCAATAGTGTGCCGTCGTCTTCCCATTTCCACTTCAAATTTCAATTCCAATTCAAAAAATCCACCGCCGAGCAGCGGGCGGGCAGCCACGAAAGTTAACTTAACCGATACAGGCCACATCAAACCGGAGCACCAGCATCAGCACCAGCAGGCAGCAGCGGCATCAGCAGCAGCGGCGGCGTCGTCACTTGGTAATTAAAAGGAAAGACCGAAAGTCGGCAAGTGGACAAGTCGGCAGAATCTCTCAGTCGCAGAGATTCACTCGCGCGCCGCACGTCCGTTCCTTCTCCTCCGTTCGTTATAAAAATAGCAACGCCTTAAACGATCGCTCGCATCGCATCGCATCAGAATCGGAATCAGAATCAGAATCAGAATCAGCCGCCATCCCATCATCACATCGTCATCAAGTAGCGGATCTTGATTCAGATTGAGATAATCATATAATCATATAATCCTTGTATTGACAGTCCAAACTTTATCATTGACATTATTTCTCTCAAAGAAAAATTACCCGGAAATTTACAAACAGACAATTTATTGAGAAAATTTCAATTAAATCCAATTTCAATTGGATCCCATCTTTAGTTCTTAAAAAATAAGAAACTTAACTCTTAATTCTGTCAATTTTCTTATAGAATTATATCTTTAAAATGTTTCAAAGAAGTTTCATTCTCATCAAATCATTAATTCTGGAATTATCATCGAAACAACATAGAATATTTGGTTGTTTCTAATATAAATACATATAGAAAGCATTATCGTAAAGTTTCAGCTTGAACTACTCATTATCTTTGACTAGATATTCTTTAAATTTATAGTTCCTAACTTTATTTAGTTATCACTATTTTTGCAATGGTGAAATTCGGTTTATTGACCTTTAAAATACTTTCCTAAAGTTGGTTCATCTATTTCATTATTTTTATAACATTTAGATAGCTTAAAGATATAAATTATAGATTCATATAAATTACAATTATTATATTTTTATTGTTGTTTACCTTATGCTTTAAATTTCGATAACAAAACCTTATTTTCGAAGAGTATCATTTCATAAGGATTTACCCTTTATAGTTCCTAGTTCTATAACCCCATTTTTCCAACAAAATATCTGAAATTTCTCTTTAGATTTCACTTATATTATAAATATTATTATATTATATATTATATTATTATATTATTTCCTTATAAATATTATTCACTTATTAATAGAAACATCTTTCTCCCTCACAGATATTGGCCTCTCTTTGCTTGGAAGCCGCTCACAGCAACCGGCAAAATTTCACTGGATCTAATGGCCAAGGACGAGGAGGATGACCTGCTGCCCGATAAGGATGCCGCCAAGGGCTTCTACGCCAAGTATGAGCCCAAGGAGATATTGGGCAGGTGAGAGGAGCAAGCAAGCAAGCGAGCGAGCGACAGTAAAAGCTTACACAATATATGTACACCTGAGGCAGCTCTTCGGCTGAGGTGTTGGTGGTGGTCCGATACCCGCTTAATGCTACGCTTGCAGTAATGTAAGCTTTGTTTATGGCTCTGCATTTTGGGGCCAATGGTGTGTGGTGTGCCCGTGAGTCAGCCTACCAACAACCTCTTCACATGGCCATACGTGTGCGGCGCCTCATTTCCGTCTGAGCGATGGGAATCTGAATGGGGAAGGGAGCGGCGCCTGGCTGCCGGCTACAGGTTGCCGCTCCTCCTCCTCCTTCTCGAGCGCCTCTGTCACTGCCTCGATTATATCCTCCATAAATCCAACTTTACCAGCGGGAACTAAGCAAATAATGGGGACCAAAAACTAAAAACAAGGGCAATTACAACGAATATTTACAATTACAAAGGCTTATTACAGCGATTAGATAAATCATACGATGATGATCATGCCAAAGCCAAGTGATCCAGCCAACGTTTTGTTTATCTTGCAGGGGCATCAGCTCGACCGTGCGCCGGTGCATCGAAAAGGAGACGGGCAAGGAGTTTGCCGCCAAGATTATCGATCTGGGCGCCACCACGGAAGCGGGCGAGACGAATCCATATCATATGCTCGAAGCAACCAGACAAGAAATCTCAATACTGCGCCAGGTCATGGGCCATCCCTACATAAGTGAGTGCCAGCCATCTCCTCGGAGTCCTCTCCTCTCCTCAGACTCCCTCCAGACTCAACTCTCTGTTTGTTTTTCAGTTGATCTGCAGGACGTGTTTGAGTCAGATGCATTTGTTTTCCTCGTATTTGAGCTCTGTCCCAAAGGCGAGCTCTTCGACTATCTGACCTCCGTGGTGACGCTCTCAGAGAAGAAGACACGCACTATTATGCGCCAGATCTTCGAGGGTGTCGAGTACATCCATGCCAAGAATATCGTTCATCGGGACCTTAAGCCCGAGAACATTTTGCTTGATGAGAATCACAATGTAAAGATCACGGACTTTGGCTTCGCCAGGCAGCTGCAGGAAGGCGAGAAACTTACAGGTGAGTAACGGAGGACCTTTATCTGATTTTCTTAACTAAAATCTTTCCATTTCTGTTAAAGATCTGTGTGGAACGCCGGGCTACTTGGCGCCGGAGACACTAAAGTGCAACATGTTCGAGGGATCGCCCGGTTACTCCCAGGAAGTGGACATGTAAGAAATATTTAGCTTAAATTGCTAGAAACCTGCTTGATCAGGTCAGGAACCAGCCTTGGGAAGGGGCAAACAATCTACCGAGGGCTTAAATTACTTCCCTAAAATAATTGTACATATAACTTGTTTATCATTTTTAACTACGCTCATCAGTTTGTTGTTTTGGTTGCATTTTTTCATCGAGTGAGTCACAACCTTGGCAAGTTAATCTGAAACCTAATGAGTTCCGATATCGTCAACTATTTTTCGGTTGCTTTTATTTAATTTAATTTGCTGCGAATGCTTCCCATTGGGATCCTCATTTCATGGGGTTCAGCATAAATAGCAATAAAGTAGCAAATGTACAAGTAGATTCCCACTCGGATCTGCTTTCTTTGGGTTCAACGAAAAATTAAATTCATTTTATTCTTCCAGATGGGCCTGCGGCGTCATCATGTTCACGCTGCTCGTCGGCTGTCCACCCTTCTGGCACCGCAAACAGATGGTCATGCTGCGGAATATCATGGAGGGCAAGTACAGTTTCACCTCGCCCGAGTGGGCAGATATTTCAGGTTGGCATTTCTTTGAACCTTTTGACGAAATCAATTTCTAATCGTTGTTGCTTGCAGAGGATCCCAAGGATCTGATACGCAAATGTCTAGTCGTTGATCCTGCGCAACGTATCACCGTCAAGGAAGTATTAAGACATCCATTCTTCAACCAAATGGTAAGTGCCGGAAGTACTGGCTGCTGCCGAAGCACGATCCCCAACACAACAACAACCACCTTCTCTAGCACCTTTGCGGGAGTAAAGTCAGTTCAAGTCCAAGTCGCGTACTACGGCGTCCTAGTAGCAGTTGTTACTCTAGTCTTTTCGGGCCCTCTTTTTCACATAGAATCTAGGTTTCTAGACTAGCCTGGATCTGGGGATCTCGTACACACAACAACAAACCGAACCAAACCAATCCACACAACCCCCCTGCAAATGTCTCTAAACACACCAAAAAACACAACACACTCTGATGGAAAGAACACCAACACCTGTGACTCACACCCACTCACAACAACAGCCTAATATTAACTGCTTCTCCCCACCGTGTTTTTGCCTATCAAAAAAATCCGAATATTATAATTTAAGTACGACTTATGATTTGGTTAGGGTAAGCCGTAAGCCCTAAGTAGTTAGTCCAACCGAGCCGTGAGATCTAGGGATCCACGTCCACCCGAGTCTCTCTTTTTTCATTTCCCCTCCCTTCGGTTTGTTTAAGCATCACGACGCCTCTCTTCCGTTTGCTAATAATAGTGTTGTGCGTTTTTTATTAATTTTACGATTACTATTTTTTATTATACCAAACATTTTCTCTCTTCTTTTCCTTACATATACGAAAACGATCAAAATATATATATATGATACAATTAATTTAAAAACGAATACCGAAACGAACGATAACAAACACTCTCGCTCGCTCCGATAACTGATACTGATACCGATACCGCGATACATTCGCAATCGATAGCTGTTCGAGCAGAACATTGATGGCCTCAAGCGCAGCCTCTCGACCAAGTCCCGGCGAATGAGTCGCATCACTGAGATCGCACTGGTAACGAACTGTTCCCGGACTAACCCAAAACCCCAAGCCCTCTGTCTGTATCTCTCTCTATCTCTCTCTTCCTATATATCTCTCTCTCTCTCTCTCACTCACTCTCTGTGCTGTGTGTGTGTCTCCGTTTATCGGAGTCGTAATCGCTGTAATAACGATAATCCCCAACGATCGATGATCGATGATAACCGATGGGACCGGCAGCTTCAAACTCAACTCATGTCCATGCAAGGCTGCCGGCCACCCAGCATCCGTTCGTGTCTGTGTTCCGTTGCATTCTGTTCTGTTACGTTATGTGCGCCGATTCTACTACCTTAACCCAGCTATATTCAAAATATAAAAACATGCTACTTATATACACAGCATAGTGCATATCAATCGTATACTATATATACCATTCAGTACTATGAAGCGTTCAGCATTAATAACTTTTAACCGACAAAACAAACTTGTGCTTTGTTTTTTGCATCCGATTTTTTGCCTGACAATAACGATTGCGATTGCGCGATGATGATGATGATGATGATAGAGATGATGATGATGATGATGATGACGATGCCCATGCCCCACGATGATAACCAAATCCCATTCCCCTCTAATCCCATTCCGTTGTATTTGATGTTCGTTCGATCGTTGTTGTTTGTAGTTCGTTCGCCCCCCTCCTTCCCCCCTACTTAATATACACATAAATTTATGTTTTGTACAAAAATCGACCGTTTGCCGATAACTAAAACCGATAACACGTGTGTATGTGTGTGTGTGTGTGTGTGCAGCCATTCGATTCATAATATTCCGTTGTTAATTTAATCTCTGTGTCTGCATGCCAAGCAATAAGCAAAAACTTAAGCAGGGTCCCCTTTTTCCAGTCCCCTTCCGAAACCTCCCCCGAAATCCATGTTCCATGCATGACCAAGTGCATTGACCATTAGAAAATGAAGTAAGCGAAAGTAAAGGCAGTGTGAGATATGAGGACGGCACCCCTATACCTTTACAATATCTCAAGACTCAAAGAATCGGTTTCAGACACTCGTTAGTCTTTCAAAAATTCACCTAAACCCCAACGAAATATCCAAGGTATGGGGGTGCCCCAAGATAAATCCCAATCAAGGTGCATATAAGTCCTAGGATGCAGACAAATATCCTTAAGATATTAATACACATGTGTAGTGCGTAAGTCGAGGAGTTCTTTTAAGTAAGCGCCCCCGCTGATTCTATCTATTTAAATATCCCGTTTATAACTGATAACCAACCAATTTTAATTTCTTCCGCGCCAACACTCTGCTGCTGCCTCTGCCTCTGCCTGCAACTGCCTTTGCCTCTGCCCTCGAACCCGATCCCCTCTCCGTTATCCTTGGCTATCCGCTCCGTTACCGTTATTGAAATCGCGTTCGCCAGGTGCTAATGGGTGATCGCCGGCATCCGCAACCGCATCCGCATCTGCATATGCCGCCGCCAGCCGTTACTGCCGGCCACACGAGTCGCTTCTCCCTGGCGGGCTCCTCATCGATGGCCTACATGTATTGTGCGCCGCAGAGCTCCTATTCCTCAAACCGAATGCGGGACGGGCCACTGGACGATGCCTGCCACTCTGCCTCGATGGCCAACTCCTGCGCCTCCACTTCTGCCAGCACATCTGCCTCCGCCTCTTACAAAACGCTTACGGCGACGGTCTACTATCAGCAGCAGCCCCAGCCTCAGCATCAGCACCAGCAGCAGCACCAGCAGCAGCAGCAGTTCCTACAGTCACAGCATCAGCAACAGGCACTGGCACAGGCACAGCAGCAGCAGCAGCAGCAATCCCACCAACAGCAGACACCACAACTGCATCCACATCCCCATACGCAAAAATCGCAGGCGCAGGTGCAGCCAGGTGGCGATGTCGATGCAGATGCCAATGGCAATGGCTACGAAAGTGCAGCCGCCGCCGGCAAGCTCTCGGTCTATGCACCACTCCCAGTGCAGGCAGGTTTTCCTTTGATATTCTTTGCTTTTTCTTTCCATTACCAGTGGCCCGCGGAGGGGCAGTGAAAGGAAATGCCAGGGAAACGAATTCCATAAAGTACAAGAATTTGATTGTAAAGAAAGGGAAATTATGTGAATTAATTCTATTTCAAAGATATAGATTATCTAGATCCCTTTATTTTTACTTTTCTTATAGAAAGATATCAATTTTGTATTTTAACAAAGACTCTACTTTAATGTGTGAATTTATTTGTTTGTTTTATTTCGAATTTGTTTCTTGTATTTTCGTTTCTTTGGTGTTTCTTAACAGCCACCTTGCGGGCTCTATATAGTTTTATTTAGTTGCCACACGTATGATTAATGATCACTGATTACCGTTTAATTTCTAGAGCTTTTAGTTGATTCGATTAGAGCATACAAGTCACCACATTCCACCGCATTCATTTATCCAACTCCAGAGTCAAGCTGCACTCGACATTACCTCTCCTTCTATCTATCTTTCTCTCTCTCTCTCCTTCTGTCTCGCTCATATTGGAGGAGTGCCCAAGATCTTCCGTTGAAATCCCACCGCTTTCCCATCACCCACCCATCCATCCATCTCTCTATTTAGACTTAAGATCCAAATTAATTCAACTGCACTACAACACGTATTACTTTATTATTACTTTACTATTATTGTATCTCCTTATAGCTGACACTTAGTCATATCATAGCGAGTAAACACAATGTTTGTATTATATGCACCTTTCTCTAGTACATATCTCTCGGGTGAACTGGATGATATTTACAAGAACTGTATGTAGTTGACTTGCTTCCGCCGTATAAGCGTACACTCTCTCTGTGTAGTATTATTCGTAGAATTAGAAAACACCATCTATGTAGGTCGGTGGTTCGTTCATCTCTTACTCTTTCTCTCCTGTCTGTGTGTGTGCACTCTCTGTTGTTGTCCAGGATCTAACCTCCTAACGAACTGCTAACCAGTCCCAGCATGCCAGTCCTAGTTAAGACTAACCCCAAGCCATATCGCACATACAAAACCCACATAGATAGCACCCAAAGAAATGCACTCCGAAAATATATATGATAAGAATTCAAGGTTAGAGCTGCATTTCTTTGGGTGCATCTGCCATATATGTTATCTGTTATCTCTGTAATCGTATCTACAATATTATAAAAATAACCAAAGGCCAAAATCGATTCACTGACGGATTATTTTGTTTAATTTCTCCTCTGTTGATGATGTTAAACACGTTTTGTTTGTGTGTCATGTTCTCTATATTGTCAGAGTCTCAACGCCCTTATAAGATGTGTGTCTATAAGTCGGTGTTGTGGAGACTCCCTTGTGAGTAAACCAAGTCAAACTGAGATAGATTTGCATACAGTATTTATAACTCTTACTATTATTATTATTATTATTATTATTATATCCATCCATCCACCATGCCCACACATCTATATATAAATATATTATATATCTACTCGTGTCAATGTGATCGAATTACTCCTCGTGTATCCGCATAATTCCATAGTTGGTAATCCGTAAATAGCGTGAATGTTTGTGTCGATCTCATTTGTAATTTACCCCAGCTAATCTCCCGATTAACTAACCCGAACTTTGGTTTGCTTGGAAGTTGCTACTACCACCAACACCAACACCAACACCACCACCACTGCCTTTGCTCAGTTAACCGCCAGTTAAAAGTTAACGCTCACCCATCAAACACTAACTAAACCGATTCGATTGTTAACCAACTCCAAAAATACTTCAGAAAATAACATTCGGTCACTCGGAAAAAGAGAAAAAACACATCTATTGCTATCCCCGAGGCCGATCTCTGTTTTCTTGTTGCTGTTCTTGTTCCGGTTGTGGTCCTAACCATTAACGCCATAAATCGCTAACTGCTAACCCAGAAAATGAACGCTAACCCCCTGTTAACGCTAACCCGTGGCGTGTGCACCTAACCAACACAAAGCCAAACAATAATTAAAACGAAAAAAAAAAGAAAAAAGAAAACAAAAACAAAAAGATATCGATGCGAAAAACTACAAGACTTATCTAATCCAGCTGTTTTTCCTCTTGCTCCATTTCCTTTTCTCACGTTTAGCTGCGGAAACAGAGTCGCTTCAACGCACGCAAAAAGTTCCAATTCGCCATACTCGTGATACGGGCCGTTATACGGATACGGCGCCTGCGCTACACCGCCGAGCCGCTGCACGTTGAGGAGGCTATCCGGGATCCGTATCGCGTCAAGGTTCTACGCAAGGTGAGTATCAGCAAAGACAGATATTTCAATACTAAGATGAGGAACGACCATACAAATGAGGCTACTAATCTTGAAATTGAAATGTCTCCCGGTTTATCTAATTTTTCTTGGTTATTTTTACTAATTTAAATCTTTTTCCTTTCAGGTAATCGATGGCTGTGCCTTCCGTGTCTATGGACATTGGGTTAAGAAGGGCGAGGGACAGAACCGCGCCGCCCTCTTCGAGAATACTCCGCGCACCGAGCTCCACGCGCTCTACATCAACAATCTCAGCCGATAGGAGGCGGGAGCCGGTGGCCTGGTCGCTGAGATGAGCTGCACAAGGACACACAAAATGAAACCCAAGAAGAAAGGAAGGAAGAAGGAGGAAACAAAACGAATTAGCAAAAGTTACTAAGAAACACAGACACAGGAAATTGCAATTGCTGCTGCGCCCACAAAAAAGGAAGAATACAAAGAAGAGGAAGAAGAAGGAGGAGAGATACCAAAAAAGGATTCGGGATTCCAACTAGGAGGGATTCGCCTCGTTCTGGATGGCCGTTTCGGTTCCGTTTTAGAGTCAAAAACATACTCTATATATATTTGTATCGCCTCCGTAGGCAGATTTGTCCTTGTGATTTCGTTTTCCTTTTAAATAATCGAAATAATCGTGCGATTTTTTTGTTTTTTTTTTTTTCTTGATGCCATCGCTCATCAGTTTTATATATATTTTATACATATAGAGAGCTATGTATTAACCGAACGAGCCAAAACGAGCCGAATCCGTATCCGAATTCGCTTCAGAGTCTCCGAATCAGGCAGAGGATCAGACAGATCCTTGGTCCACTATCCAAGCCCAACTACACCCCCACACGAGCAAGCCTACATGCATATGTATTTTCTGTTAATGATTCTATTAAATTATTTAATTGTATTGCTAAGCGTTTACATTTTAATTGTTATGTTGTAGTATACACAATAAATAAAAATTAAAAACAAACAAAAAAAAATAATGAGAAGGAAAAGCAAGGCCTCAAGGACTTCAATCCCTTCTAGATGTGCTTGTTGCAGTCGTAGGCCCGCTCACAGCACTCGGGGAAGCTGCGATTGGTGTTGACAAAGTCGCGCTGCTTGCATCCCTTGGGCGGGGCAACGGCCTTGCAGGTCTTGATGGTCACATGGCCATCGGACTCGCAGATGGCGCCGGCGCATGGATGGTCCGGCAGCTTGCCGCTCTGCCCGGGCGACAACACGTTGTTGGTGTCCAGCACGCACTTGCCGGGATGATCTGCAAAGAGGTTTAAAAAGAGGATATTAATATAATTATAAATCCTGGCTATAGATATTCCCTCAGGCTCACTCACCGGGATTGGTCAGCCTAACCCGAGACACGGCAGCCTGGGCACTGTTGTGTCCGCCCAGGATAACCACCAGGCAGGCGAGGAGAAGGGCAGCGGCAACGGTGAAGCGAGACATCCTGATGATGATGGTGCTGGTGCTGGGATTGGAGGATTGGGAAGGCTGGTGGTGCTGGTTCGGTGCTATCGATAAGGCTGCTGGTCCGCAAGTGCTGTCGTTGTGGCTCCAGCCACAATGTTTTATACACACAGCCGGGGGCGACGGTTATCAGAGAAGCCAAAGCCCCGGGGCAGCGGCTTATCCGCGACAGCAAGCCGCCGGCTGCTTGACGGCTTGACCTTGTCCGAGCGATCCTCCGGCTCCGCCCTGGCTCCCCGGCGGTTTCTCCCGGGGCCCCAGCTGCCTGTTTGGCCGCTTTTGTTGCTATTTCTCGTTTTATTGTTGGTTTTTATTTTTTTTTTTACTTCCCACCGGCTCTCGGTTCATTGAGTACTTAATTACAAGTTCGTCGTACACACAGGCGCGCGCTCTTCTCGATTAGCTTTTAATTTATTTATGCGCAAACACACACGCTTGCGCGCCGGACTTGAATACACCCTTGCAGGGTATTATAATTATGGTCAGAAGCTTGCCATTTACTGATTTTACATTTACCATTTTTGTTTTTTTATAAATTTATAATTAAAATTTTATATTTTTCGGAATTTTTTACAATTTTTACGATATAAAATTCATAAAATATATATTTATAAAATGTATATTTTGTCCTGTTGATGCTGATCAATAATATATAGGGTTTATGGGGTCGAAAATGGCTTCTTCACTGCGTTAAAATATATTTTGAAAAGGTCGTAAGAACAGATAAGCCATCAAGCGGCCGCCGCTTGAACTAAAGCTTGTTGGCGAGGGGAAAGCGCGGAATGGATTTGTTTTATTTTTATTATTTTCTTTTGTTTTTGTAAACGAGTTATTGTTGTTGTAAAAAAAATATAGTTGTTGTTATTGTAGGCACGAATCCGGACCTCAATCTGTCAATTTTTAGTACAAATTCATCAATTTCGGGATTTCAGATACCAGGCGCACAGAAGGCAGTAGATGGATGATATGAAAAAATAATTTTGTTTGAGTGAAAATTTTCACTCAAAGGAATGAGTGAAAGCTTTAGTGCACTCAAGTCAAGTGCTGCTCATTTAGCTATTTTGATGCTTTTTTCTCCAAATATTGCAAAATAGATAAATAAGCATCACTTGTCGCCAAGGGGAAAGAAGGAAAGAGCGGGATGGATTTCATTGATGTTTGATATCTGGTCACACTGCAAAAAATATCTAGATAAATAGGTCACACTGCAAAAGTAACCGCCAAATTTGAATATAAATTAAAAATTAAATTTTCCATTGTTTTTGTTGTAAAGATGATGATGTTGTTGTAAAAGAGATGTTGTTGTTGTTGTAGGCATAATTTCAGACATCAATCGGCCATTTTCAGTGCAAATTCCTTCTTTTCGGGATTTCAGACACCAGGCGAACAGAATCAGCAGCAAGTGCCCGGCACCCAGCAGCAAGTGACTTGCGATCAGCTGTTTTCTATTTATGCAGCTTGCTTGTAATCGATCATCGATTATATTTGGTTGATTGGTCACACTGAAAAAAGGGAGTTGCACCAAAATAAACCGCCCAATTTGAATTTGAATTCAAAATAAAATATTATTATTTAATTTCCTTTGTTTTTGTTGTAAAGAAGTTGTTGTTGTTGTTGTAACAGAGACGTTGTTGTTATTGTAGGCAAAATTTCTGACTTCAATCAGGCCATTTTCAGTACAAATTCCTTATTTTCGGGATTTCTGACACCAGGCGCACAGAATCAGCAGCAAGTACCCGGCGCCCAGCAGCAAGTAAATTGCGATCAGCTGTTTACTATTAATGCTGCCTGCCTGTAACGGGTCTTTTCCAGTTTAAATAATGGCCGCCCTTTGTTTACATTTGAAGGGACCAATCAGAAGGTTTCTTTGCTTTCCCCTCTCTTAGGCACCGTTACTTGAGGAAATAAAATCAGCCGATCAGCTGCTTGCTGCGGTTTCTGTGCGCCTGGTATATTTGGCCAAGATTATCGATTATCGCTTATATTTGGTTGATTGGTCACACTGAAAAAGAGGAGTTGCACCAAAATAAACCGCTAAATTTGAATATAAGTCCAAAATAAAATATTATTTTGTTTTCTCTGTTTTTGTTGTAAAGAAGTTGTTTTTATTGTAAAAGAGATTTTGTTGTTGTTGTAGGCATAATTTCAGACTTCAATCGGCCAATTTTCAGTACAAATTCCTTATTTTCGGGATTTCAGACACCAGGCACACAGAAGGCGGTAGATGGACGACGAGCAAGCATAATTTGGTTTGAGTGAAAGTTTTAGTTCACACTCAATTCTATATTTTCACTCAAAATAATGAGTGAAAGCTCAAGTTAAGTGATGCTCATTTAGCTATTTTGATGCCATTTTCTCCAAATATTGCAAAATAGCTAAATAAGCATACTTTGCTTGAGTGTGCACTGAAGCTTTCACTCAAAGTAATGTGTGTAAATTATTTGCGCATCGTCCATCTACCGCCTTCTGTGCGCCTGGTATCTGAAATCCCGAAATTGACGAATTTGTACTGAAAATGGCCAGATTGAAGTCTGGATTTTTGCTAACAACAACAACAACATGTCTTTTACAACAACAACAACTTGATTACAACAAAAACATTGTTGCATTTAATCATTTTTCGTTTTTGAGTGTGCACTAAAACTTTCACTCATTGCTTTGAGTGAAAATTTTCACTCAAACTAAATTATTTCTGCAAATCATCCATCTGCTGCCTTCTGTGCGCCTGGTGTCTGAAATCCCGGAATTTACAAATTTGTACGAAATTCAAATTTGATATTTGCGAATTGTTTTAAATTTTAAATTTAATTTGCTGGTTTGAAATTTATGCATTCTTAGCTGAGTTGTGATTAAATTTCCGTTCCAATTAAAAAAGGGAAGAGTATATAAATTTGGCATTCCCTCTCTTATTTTTATTCTTTGTTTATTTTTTACGACGGAGGGAAGCTTATCACGTTTTCTGTTTACTGGCGCCTGTTTTCGGTTTGTTTTTGTTTTTTTGGGAATTTTCTTGTTTTTCGGCATGGAATTCCAGCGATGAGAGGAACTTGCCGTGGACTTGGTCTTGACTCATCATCACGAGGGCAGGCAGTACCAATTTGCACTTTCACCGGCGCTGGACGACGACGGTTCTTAACCCCGGCGCGCAGGGAGCAAAAAGCCCCTCGTAAAAATCAGGCATAAAAATCAGTGAACAATTTATAAATAATATTATATTATTGATAAATATCCGCGTTTATTAACCGTGACACCTTAGAGGTCAGCCACCTGGAGTTGCTGCTTGACTAAAATGCTTAAAAATATATAAAAAAGCAAGAGATGCTGATAAAAAATATAAATTTGAGTATATATTTACTAATCTTTTAATATTTCAACTATTATTTCAAATATTCTGCTCACAATTTAATACAAGATCTTTGCGGACATCCCCTAGTTTCCACAATCGTTCATATTATCAAAATAGGTCGCAAAAAACAGTGAATCCCACAACAATTTTATATTATTTTTATACAGCAAACGGAAATCCCAGCAATTATGTGATAATCCCGCCTAAAAAACATCAATTTTAAACACATTTCCCATGTTTACAGATAATAAAAACGCTTTGAAAGTGTAAATTCCTTTTAAAACATTACTATTTTTATTTTTTTAATCATTTTTTGCTATTGAAGCTTGAGTTATGAGATATTTGTTTTCCATTCTCTTTTTAGCGTTCATCTTTTCTTTTTTTTTCAACTATTTTACAGGTGACGATAGACTATATTGCGCTTAGTGAACCTACATGCACTCCTATATATAATTTATTTATATATATATATTTATGTATATTCTTGTCAACATAATTTCTTCGGCTTTCAACTTACTAATTAATAAAAAGACTTGTACAAAGGTGGCCACCGATCGCCAGGGAACGGAAAAGCCAGACAGTAAAAGGCGCAGAGACAAACACGAAAAATACAAAATACAAAATACACGAAAAAAACGAAGAAGTGACATTCACAAGAAGTCGGAAATTTGTGGACATTCCGAGAGATTAATAAAGTTAAAAGAGAGCGAAAGAGCGAAATATCAAGTTGAGATTCTCTGGAGACAACGGCTCCGAATTCGAGTATGTCCGAAGGTGCACCAGGTTATGATTCCGGGTGGAATGCGGCAGAAGAGAGATTCACAGATTCACATCCAACGACTAACGACGACTAAACGCCCGGATAGAGCGGCAGCTTGGCGGTGTCCACCTTCTCCTCCACCTTGAACGAGGGGAACAGGCCGCCCTGATTGGTGCGTGTATTCTTGCCCTTTGAGTTGCCATCCCAATGGTTGCCGGCCACTGAGACGAGATCGCCGACCCTTAATTGCAGGTCCTCGTGCGTACGCGGCTTGTGCGCAATTACAACGCGGCGATTGTGCGCATTCTGGCCGCCATAATAGTAAATGTCGTCCAGCGACTTGAAGCGATACGCTGCGTCCGGATACAGCGTCTGCATAATCTCGTAGGCCACACGACAGACCTGCGAGGAGAATGTGCACACCAAATGATCGGACATTGACAGCAAATGAATGTCCAAAATGATGCCATTCAGCGCTGTGTCCGTATAGCGCGTGGACACGGACGCCATGCGTGCCACCTCTGGATCGCCGATGATATGGTATTGCGGATACTTTCGGCGCGCCTCCTCAATCACCTGAGCATCGTCCGAGGCGAGAAAGATGCGCCGCACCACGCTGCTTCCGTTCACTTCCAGCGTGCGATAATAGTCCTCCACATGAGTCATATACTCCTCGACGCTGTGGCAGGCCGCCTCGGTGCCCACCTTGTCCGTTCGACGTACATGGACCCTGTGAGAAAGGCAAACAATAAGAAGCATTCCTCAACGAATATCTTCTGCTACTTACCCCACAATGGGACGTTCCCAGCCCAGGTTACGCATTCCCGCAACGAGAAAGTCTCGCGTCGGCGCCTGTGGCCTTAGCAAATACTTGAGAAACTGGCCCACCCACCAGACAATGGGATCACCATGGAGACGCTTGAGGCGCGGCGCCAGATCCTCGGGAACGGCGAGCGGCAGGTACGGAGGTCTCGGCATCAGCGAGTCAATAATGGGCAGCACCAGCACCTGGGTATTGGGCTTACCGGGCCAATTGTATGTATTGGCAGTGCCAGCGTCGTGGCAGCTGTTGGACACCGGCTGGAATACCTCCTCCCAGCCGCCCTTGTGGTAACGCCAGCCGCGCGACTTAAGGATAAGCGTGCGCTCGGTGGCATAGGCCACAATGAAGCAGTAGACCACATGATGTAGCTGACAGCCGTAGCCGCAGCCCTGTAAATAATTGGAAATTAATTATTAATTAGTTTCGGTGTGTCTTTTTAAAGAATATGTAAGAAAAAGGGGAGAGACTAATTTACGAAGAAGGAAAAGCAAAGCATTTAATGTACAAGTTTCTGGCTTATCTCTGCGACGTCACTTCCTAGGAATTCCATTAAACATTTATACATAAACTTGTATAAATATTCCAGTTCTTTGTGACACATTTAGGGGCTTGCTTAAATCGTAGGTAAGCCAATCCGCTTATCAAGACACTTCCTTCCTGAATTGGGGGGGAAAAACCCACCTTGTTGAGCTTGCAGACCAGCTTTCGTGCATTCTGACAGTCACTGGGATTTTGTAGATGATGCAAGCGCCGCTGCACCAAATCACTAAGGTCGCGCGCCTCCTTTTGGCGCCACATCTCGTAGCCATCGGACTGGCGCAGTCGCTCCATATCGCTTAGCAGCGATCGCTTGTGCTCGGCTCCCTGCAACAGCACCTGATTGATGGACTCCTCCAGATCGGCGGTGTTTGCATGGCCGCCGGCCACTGCTTTGCGCACTTTTCCCAGCTCGCTGCTAAAGAAATTCCAGATTTCGCCAATGTTCGTCTGAATGCGACGTCGCGTGAACTCATACTCCAGGCTGGGCTCACCCAAGCCTCCAAACTCGCCATGATCGGCGGCATCCAACAGATCGTTGCCTGCTGCCACTGCCGCCTCGGCCACATTATTCCAACCGCGAAGATCGGCGGGCGCCGATTCGAACATAGCCTCTGGCTCTGGTCCAACAACATCCGCCACAGCCTTGGGATTGAGGGCATCGTTCTCCAGCCTTTGTACCAGTTTCAAAGCGCTCTGCTTGTCCAGTTGGTCACTGAAAATAAACAAAAAGTGAGAGGGGGAAGGCAATCATGGGGGGAAGCGTGTAATAAACCAGAGCAAAGCTCTTTATTGCGTGTAATCTCTCTGGTCATCGTGTATGCATAATTAGATGACAGATCGTCACAGATCGTCGCAGGCGGCGGCGATGGCAATCAGAATCAGAATGGCATTGCTCCGGTGGGCTTTGCCTGGCAACTGGTTGGTTTTCTATGACATTTTCTTATTGATTCTCGATTCGAAGAATTAAATTGTTTATTTATTATTGGAAAACCGACTTGGAATACATCAAGTAAGTTGATTTTCACATTCTCGGATAGCAAAAACCTCTACTGGTGACTCCTAATTAATGCTAATTTCGTTCTGGGCGAAACCTGATTATTGAGTGAGTTTTTAATCAACAAAATATGTATTTATACATTTTTTAAATTCCCTAGAAATTATATAAAAGAAAAACGCTTTCTTTTTATAGAAACCAACTGTCTTCTGTTGACTTTACTGCAAATATTGAACGTGCTTGTCATTAGCATTGTTCTCTCCCTCCATACATACCTCATCAGCTCGTCGATTAGCTGTTTGAGCTCCTCGTTACGCTGACGCGTATGCTCCAGCAGCTGGAGCGCCTGGGAGATGCGTCGGGCATTTAGCTCATTCTCGCCGGCCGCCTGCTGACCCTGGGTGCTGGTTAGCTTCACCACGAAGACATAGACCAGCGCCACCCAGGCCAAAACGAAGATGATGAGGGCGCGGGCCCATGAATTGGCCGAGGCCCCAAAGAGTTGCCGCACCAGCAACATGGCGGCGGAGGTGTCACGCGGTGAACGCCGCAGGACTCTGGAATTGGGAGCCTGAGGGCCGAAAGGAACAACTGGAGGATAGCAGCTGCAGGCGCAGCAACAGCAGCAGCAGCTGCGTTAGATGCGGGACTCTGGACGGAAGGACGAAGGGAGGCTGGGACGCAAGGCGGCCGACAAGTTAAGCTTAACTCCGGTCTTGCCAGCGACAGCTGAGGCGATCCACTGACATGGTCGTGGCTGGGGTCGGGTATGCTCCACTCCTCTCCACTCCAGCGGGGCGGAGAAACGCACACAAATTATATTTAGGGGGCGGGTGCGAGTGCGAGTGCTGCTGCTTTGCTAATTTCACGCTGCTCGCCGCTCGTTCGGCTAACTCCAATTAAGAACGCGGACGCGTCAGCTGCGGCAAAGGCGAAGGCGGAGGCGGAGGAGGAGGAGGAGGATGAGCCCGATGGATTAGCCTAATCGGATCGGCAGTCGTGGCACTGAGTAGCTGCAAAATTGCTCGCAATTGTGTACGTTCTGTGTTTTCTTTTGATATTAGAGCTGGCCGATACATGCGATAGTATCGATTGGCCGGGTTCTAGCTGCGTATCTAGCTATCGATGGACTGCAATAAAAATGCGTAGATACAAACAAATTTAAATGCGTAACAAATCGGATTAACTCAACTGTTTTGAGTTTAACTTAATTTAAATTTCATCTAGTAAATTCTAAAGAAATAAACCTTTATTCATACAAACATAAGTTCCCTAAACATTCTATTTCTTCAAAATATATTTTATTTGGAAAATAATTCTTTATTTTCATATCCCTTCTTTTCGATATACCGTTCATTGTAGGCGGCAGCGTTGCCAGACCTAACCAACATCCTTACCTGACAGGACAGCGGCCAGCCAGTACAAGAAAAGTAACGACTTTTCAAAAGCAAAAAATAAGAACTCGCCCAAGCCTTCGCTCTCTTTTTACAAACCCGCAAACCTCGAATTCAATATGTTCTCGGTGATGATTTTTCATTTCAGTTTGATGTCGTGTTCTCTTAATATTTCACATTTTATTTGGACTTATGCTACTAATAATAAAAATGATTATAATTTTGAGATGGTTTTTGTTTTTTTTTTGTTTGTTTTTTTCTTTTTTTTGTTTTGTTTTTGTTCGGAACCCGACCGATCTGCGGGTTAAGTGGACAAATACGTTAAGTGGTGTCCAGGGAACCCGGAGATCGGTCGATCCGGACCGGCGTACGCCGAGGGGCAGCCAAGATGCTGTGCTCTTATGTCTGCGCTTCGGCCTTTTCGTGGGAATCAAATGAAAAGTGATTATCGTATAAATTATAAAAAATTCAGTATATGTATAGTTAAAAAAAAAGGTTGTACACATAAAATATAAATTATATTATTACAATTACGACCACAAAAATTTCTTAGTGCTGAAATGAGTTGTTGTTGTTGTTTTGCTTTTGTTTTGTTTCTTCCGATTGTTGTGTGTGCGGTGTTGTGTGTGTGTTGTGAGTGTCGTCTGAGAGAGAGAGAGAGAGAGAGAGAGAGAGGGAGAGAGCGCGGGCGGAGGGAAGATGGTTGTTGGTTGTTGTATATGCGACAAGTTTTGATTTATTGTTAAATTTAAATACTTAGGTATATAAATTAATGTTCGGCTTTTATTATAATTATTGTTTTCTTTTTTCCATCCGTTTAAGGGTTTCTCATTCTTTTTTGTTTTTTTTTTTTGTCGTTTTTGTTTTTATTTTTTATATTTTGTTTTTGTTTTTGTTTTTTCTTTTTATATTTGTATGTAGTGGGCAACTGCGGCATTTGTAAATTTCTTTATATTTAAATGTTCATTTTGACTGTGTAAAAATATCGATTTGCATCTGATTTTGTCTTTATAGTTATTTGCTTTTCGTTTCAATTATAATATTACGTTACGTTAACGCTGCATTCTGAACTCTCTCTGCTTGGTTTCATGATCGGATTCTTCTGTTTCTGTTTCTGTTTCTGTTCTGCTGCTCAGATTCAAATTCTTTATCTTGGCGCGCTTCTTTCCTTCCTTCCTTCCTTTCTTCCTTCCTATGCTATTGAAATGTCTCTGTGGTTCTGCCTGCTGGATCGGGATCTTCTATTCTCTTTTGCTTTGCTTTGATCTGTTCTGTTCTGTTCTGTTGTGTTCTGTTATGTTTTGTTATGTTCTGTTATGTTTTGTCCTGTTCTGTTATGTTCCGTTATGTTCTGTTCCGTTATGTTCTCTATGTGGCGTGTGTGTATGAGGGTGTTGTGTTGTGTTTTGTTGTGTTTTGTGTGGGGGTGTGTGTTTGCGTCTTGTTATATGTTGTATATATATATATAATATATTATATGTATGTATAATTAGTTGCTTAATAGTAGAATTTCTTGAATGTTGTTGTGGTAAAGTGTAGGTAATGTTGCTCTATGTCTCTATGTCGACTCAACTGCACTACATACATATGTCTTTCCACCGGATACGCGGCGTGCCGAACCAAACCGAACCGATCCCCGTTTCCGTTTCCATTTCGGCTTCCGTATTCGTATCCGTTTTCGTATCCTCGACTCCTTCGACTCATTCGCTGCGTAGTTTCTTTAACTCCGGCGACTTCTCACCAACACCAACACCGACACCGACACCGACGCCTACACCTCCTCCGGCATTATTCAGCTCCATCTCACAGTGCAGGGCTGTGCGCTTCTGTCCAATGGCTGGCGCCGGATCGGCGGCTCCCGCTGCTGACGCCACCGTCTCTGCCGCTTTGTTCGCCGCCAGCTGTTGCAGTTTGCTGCTATCCCTCGCAATGCTGTTGCTGCTGCTGTTGTTGCTCTCATCTGCCACGAGCTCTGCCTCATTCTCATCATCCTCATCCAGCTCTTCCTCCTCTTCGTCCTCCGCCTCGTCCTCCTCATCGTCGGCCAGGACACCGTTGCCATTACCATTACCATTGGCTGCTGCTGCGGCAGTCGCTCCCGCTTTGTTTGCTGCGGTCTGTGGTGATGTGGCTACTGCAGCTACTGTTCCCGCTGCTGGTGCTGATGCTGCTGCTGCTGCTGATGCTGCTGGTGCTGGTGGAGCCGCCTGTCCATTGTTGGTTATCTGCTTGTTATTATTGTGGGGCTGGCTCGGCGTCTGTATCGGATTCGGATTCTGGGTATTGGGATTCTGTGCAGGAGTCAAGTCGGTCAGGCTGTTGTTCTTCGGCGGCGCCTCTAGGTTGCTCTCTGAATCCGAGGCAAGGGGTGTGCCGCCTCCCAGGCTCCCAATTCCAATGCCAATGCCAATGCCAATGCCCAGGGCTATGGGCTCACCATCCTCCGTAGACGTAGTGGCCGTTGTCTGTGTGGTGCCATCGTTGTCGTCAATGATTGGCTCCTGGGAGGTGGAATCGTTCGACACGAAGTTAGAGTCGCCGTCTTGCAGAGCGGCACCAACAGCAGCGGCGTTGCTATGGCTCTTGGCCTCACCACCCACCTGCAGCGGCGTCAGTGCAGCCGGATTGGTGTTTTCGTTCTCTGTCTCCGATTCCGTAGCAGTGTTGCGACCGCCTGGGGAAAGAAAGGTATCGAGTTAAGCAGCTTTTGTACTTCATCATCACAGCTGGACAGTGGGAATGCGAGCCCTGAAAGTCCCTGTACTTCAAAAAGTATATATTTAACGATAGCACAAGACATTCCTATGACAAAGGTTGATATAGCCTTCAAAGAAGTATTTAAAGATTACTTTCAACAGTTTTCCAACGATTAAACAAATACTCGACACCTAAATTAATAAACAAACTTGGATAAACGAACTGGGGGGAGGCTTCCCACGAAATATGGGAGTCGGAAATCAGTTTATTGAAACTGGAGGAGTTCTGGACAAAGCTTGGCATAAACAATTTACGTTCTTATGATATCTGTAGCTTTGAAATTCCTACTAATTGCCTGGAATCGTTTCAAATATACTTTTCATTGGAACCAATAACCAAACAGATGGATTTTCTAGATTTTCTGCTTGCATTCTCAACGCTTTTCCAGCTGCAGGAACGGGAATTTGGCTTTAGACTCACCTGCCCCCAGGCTCTCGTCATCCAGATCGACGCCCACGCCGTCGTTGGTGTCTTCGCCATCGAGCACCTTGCTGCTGCTGCCGTTTGTGCTGAGTGTGGCGTTTCCGGTGGCATTGCCAGCCGCTGCTGCCCCGGCTCCTGGTGGCGGCATATCGTCAAGCATCTCGGGACTGAGGTCATTGGCCACGTAATGCGACCAAAGGGCCAACTCTACGCGATGCGGTGACCAGTGCGGCGTCTCACCGCCCACCTCCGCATTGAGGCGCTCCACTGTGGCCTGGATGTGGTTGACAAAGTTGAGGTACTCCTTGGTGGTATAATCAATGCCCTCTATTCCCGGTATTGCCATCAGGCACTCGTCTGCCATAAAGGGGGCCGAGTCGGGTGCGGCGGCCGCAAGCAGGGCGGAGGCCATGGTGGTGCCGACGCCCTTGAGGTTCGATAAAGCTGTGATCGCCTGCTCCAGATTGGGCAGCTTGCGGAAGGCCTTCTTCGTCTCCGCGATGACGGCACGCGGTGTGTTGACCTTGACGAGATAGGAGAGCTGCGGATAGAACTTGCCGCGCGTCTGCTTCCACTTCATGGTCTGCACCAGCTCGTCATACACCATATGCGCGTCCTTGCCGCGCGCCTTGATCAGCTTGGGCAGCTCATTCTGATACCATTGGTCGAGGCGTATTAGCTCCTGTGGCTTCTTCGAACGCTTCTCTGCCTTCAGCTTGAGCACCTGCGGGTACATTTGGTAGCAGTACTCGAACTGTGTGGTGCTACCGTTCTCAAAGAACGACACTGTCGCCTTGCCGTTGGACATCTTGATGTGGATGTGCGTGTGCCTGTGCCTGTGAGTGTGAGTGTGAGTGTGCGGATCCTGCCTGGATCTGCCTGGCTGCTGATGCTAATGATGCTGCTTTCTGGTTGTATCGCTGCGCGCCCAGGACGATGATGGCTGCTGCTGCTGCTGCTGCTGCTGATTCTCGGCTCCGCGCCCGGCTTTCTAGGTTTGCTCGCTGGCTATCGCTCCCGGTCGCTTATCGGTCGCTCTTGCTGCTATCCTCTCCGCTCCAAGGTGCTCCTGTCAATGTACTGCTGTGGATTTCGGTTCGCATCCAAGAGTCGCCGGCGAACACGAAGAGGAAGAGGCACAGAGACGGAGAAACGGAGAGATGGCGAGCGAGAGAGAGAGAGAGAAAGAGAAAGAGAGGAAGAAGAGAAGACACACAATTAGGTTTACAGTTACAAATGCAAGGGGGAGGCAGCAGCTGTATATATATGTAGGCTTTGATTTGGCTTCGATTGATTACTGTTAATGCTGCTGCTGCTGCTGCTGCTGTGCTGCGTCTGTTATTTGTTTTATTTACTCAGACTGATAATCGCACTCTATTCGCCAAAAATATTCTTCTCGCTTCCACCGCCGTCGTGCACAACACACAAATCGAATTTTTACAGTGTCGTCTCGTCGTTGTCGGGTTCTTTTTGGTCCGCCACACACACACATTCGCACCTATACACTCGCACGCAAACACATACTCGCACACACACCGCACTCTCGCACACCCAAAGAGAGCACACAACCAGAGGCACACACATACACACAGCACTCGCACACTTATGCAGAAACAAGCAAGGCAGCAGCAGAAAATTTCTTTTTCATATAAGTTTTCGAAAAATACGAACGCGAGCAATAATAAACGAATGCTTTGCTTTTTTCATACTTCTTGTCTTTTGGCACCGCTGAGAAGAGTAGGAAAATAGACTCGCGCACGCACAGCTAGCAGAAACACATCATTCAGTTCAGTTCAGTTCAGTTCAGATGGCGATTGAACAGAACAGAACAGAAGAGAAGAGAGAGGAGGCGACAAGAGAATGTAACAACTTGCGTTAACGTCCGCCGACTTACCTTTTGATGCCACAGCCAGCATGTATTTAGTTAGTTGCAGTCTTCCGTTCCGTCCACATCCAAACAACTACTCCACAACTTTGCCTTTGCCTCTGCCTTCGCTTCTGCTTCTTCTTCTTCTTCTTTCTGCCTGCCTGTGCCGTGTCGCTCAGTAACAGTGGCGGGTTTGCGAACATTTAGAGGGGTGATTTCCACTTTCACGTTGCACGAGCAACTGAACAAAAAACGAGACTACTATCATCCTGCACAGTAAATGTCCCTAACATGCCCCCAACATAACTACTAAGCTGAGAAAAAAATCGATTCTCAGTGCTTCGATTTCTTTCGATCTGTTAAAAATTGATTTTATCGAAAATACAAATATTTTATATACTAATTGCTTATTTCTGTAATTTAGTAGCATTTCATTATTTATTTATTAATATACAATGATACACACGACTTTTATGTATTACGATGAGCGTTTGCACAATAATTAGATTCAAATTGCTTTGTACTTAAAGAGCCAACTTAGCATTCAAGTCATGCTCGATCCCTGTAGCTACGCCCCTGAAGTCACTCAGTTCGCCTATCGCTCGTTTGCTTTCGGGTCTGTTCGCTTTACCGCCATCATTCGCTGTGGCCTTTTTTACCCTATTCGTCGACGCTTGCTCGAAACATAGCAGCTGCAATTTAGCTGTTTTCTTTTTCTGCCTTTGGCCTGCGATTCGCTCATTATACCCTTGCAGAGCGTATTACAATTTCATTCAGATGTTTGTAACACAGTAAAAGGGAGGTATCTGCAACCCTATAGCTATGTAGTTATACATATGTATTCTCGATCACCTTCACCTGGTCTATACAGTCAAACCGGTCTTTTACCGTGTACGTGCTATCGACTTTCACAACTTTATTTTGGAGATACATATCGGATACGATTGCTATAACCTAGAGCTCTTACAGAAAGGATTAGACTAGTTAGACTAGTTTTAAAATTTCAATGATGTATTTTATGTGATATTTGTATTATTTCAAACGACCTGTTGAGCTCAACCCAGGTTAACAATAAGATTATGCAGGGATGTTCAACAATACGCTCTGGTTCAATCTGAAAGTGTATTTAGCATTCTGCTTTCCGGTAAAAGCTTGCTTTCTCGTTATATCCTCGTTCACGCTCCAATACACGCCGCTGTATGTGTGTTTCCACAGAGTTACCAGATACATTTTTAAAATGAAACAACAAAAAGTTACGAGCAACGGTGCTGCCAACCTGGTGCAAATCTCAAACAAAAATGCAACGAGACCGCACAGTCTGGCAACGCTGGTAACCATGTCGAATTTCTTCATCCCGATCTCGGTCACACTGTCGAAGCGTAAAAAATTAAATTGATTGCGCTTTCGTAAGTTTGTTCCATTCGCGAATTAACGTCTCTGCCGAAAGGTCTGTGCTAAACGCTGCAACTAACGCCACGCGGAAGTCGACCAATTACTGTGTTTGCCGTTGCCAACCACACAAAACTACAGTGAGTGCCTACGTCCGGCCAATGAGCCCGCTAAAGTCGCTAATTCTGGGCAAAGTCAGGGAGAAGTTGCGGGAGAGTGTAAGATGAACTCGGTGTCGTTTCTGTGTGTGTGTTTGGATTTGGTTGTGATGATGATGTGCAAGATAATGATGTTGGATCGGGAGATTATTTCACAAGTTTTCTGTCAAACGCACCGAGCATAGTTTCATCTCTTCCTCTTCCTTCTTCCCCCCTTTTTTTTGCTTTATTGGCACGTCCGTCGCACCAACACCAGCGCACATCTCTCAGGCACCCGCACAGACACAGATGAAATGTTAGCCGGCAAAAGAAAAAAAAATAGGGGAAAATAAAGAGAAATGTAAAAAGGGAATCGAAATGAGACGAAAATATTTGGCAATTCAAAAATATTTCTGATTCTGATTTGTAATTAATTCGCAAGGCATTCGCCGGCATCAATTACACCGCGGGATTGGATGAACGTGCCGAAAAGTTCAATCCACAAATAACGGAATTTAGCCATTTTTTTTCGGCTAATTTACAATTCTTCGTTTCTTCCAGTTCTTTCGTTGTTGCCCCTCCCCTCTTCCCCTCTTCCGTCTTGCCCTTTGGCGGCCATTTTGAGCTCAGCTCTCCTTCATTTCACATCTGGAAATAGCAATTACCGTTAAATTTTTGCAACTGCAACAGCCTTTTGATTTATTCTCCGTAATTCTAAACCAGTATTGTAATTTTAATCATTGTAACTGGTTAACATTAGTTTAGTGATATATTTCTTGGGTTTTTCCTTTTTTCCACAGATGCCCCAACTGCAAAAGCCCGCTCCCGAATTCTCCGGCACCGCCGTCGTCGATGGTGTCTTCAAGGACATCAAGCTGAGCGACTACAAGGGCAAGTACCTGGTGCTGTTCTTCTATCCGCTGGACTTCACCTTCGTGTGCCCCACGGAGATCATTGCCTTCTCGGAGAATGCCGCCGAGTTCCGCAAGATCAACTGCGAGGTGATCGGCTGCTCCACCGACAGCCAGTTCACCCATCTGGCCTGGATCAACACTCCGCGCAAGCAGGGTGGCCTGGGCAGCATGGACATTCCCCTGCTGGCCGACAAGTCGATGAAGGTGGCCCGCGACTATGGTGTGCTCGATGAGGAGACCGGCATTCCCTTCCGCGGCCTCTTCATCATCGATGACAAGCAGAATTTGCGCCAGATCACCATCAATGATCTGCCGGTGGGCCGTAGCGTTGAGGAAACCCTGCGCCTGGTGCAGGCCTTCCAGTACACGGACAAGTACGGTGAGGTGTGCCCGGCGAACTGGAAGCCCGGCCAGAAGACCATGGTGGCCGACCCTAACAAGTCCAAGGCATACTTTGAGTCTACCTCCTAAGAGGCTACACACACACACACACACACACGCAAACCCACATTGTCGTCGGGACGGGGGGCTGCTCCTGGCGAGCGCGGGAGCGGATTCGAATTGCCACCCCCCCGGACCCTAGCTATATATTCACCCCCACTACATATTAATTAATCCTAGAGCGTAGATGAAACACCTGTGAAACAGCAGCATACCTTAACCAGAAAGGCTAAAAGTGATTTTTTTGTGTTTGTTTTTAATGTATTTAATTTCCCTTTATTTTTTTGTAATTCACCACAATAAACGATTATACGGAAGAGAAGACGAGAGCTAAGCACGTGGGTCTTTATCGGCGGGGAAATCGGTTGGCAGGCGGACGGACGGACGGACTTTCGCCTCAAACCTCTGGGCTTATCTTTTGCCCGGGAAACATTTCCACAAAAAAAAAAATGGAAAAAAACGAAGAAGGAACTGCAAACTTATCGCCGTCTGGGGCTGTTCAGTGGCGAAATAAATTTATAAACTGAATCAGAGTGCCGAGAATGCCCCGCCGGCGACGATGACGACGTCATGGTCCCAGCGAGACACTGCAAGAAATTATGATATAGGTTTGATTGAGTTCCCATTGGCTGCGTTCACCAGAACAACATGATCACTGATCAGTGATGGATTTCTATCGATAGTGCGTTTTATCTCTAATTATTTCAAGGAAGGAAATCTTGCTCTATCGATAGAAATCCATCAGTGATCAGTGATCAAATTGTTCTGATAGCATTTTTATAATCTTAATCTTTTAGCCAGGAAGTTTCGTTTCGATGATTCATACGATAAGATGGTGAAAACGTTGGTTAGGAAATCGAAATTTATAGTAAATTGTAAATTTTTTTATGCTTTGCACTCTAATTTGTTGAATTTTCTTGCAGTGCAACATATCCAGCTGATATAACGGTGGTGACACAGTAACCGAGTGCACACTCCCGCCCTGATCCCAGCCTTTTTCAATGTTAAGTGCAAGCGAGAGTCGTCTGGTCGACGTCGACGTGGATATCTTGCATATTAAGCGAGTCTTGACACGGTGTATATATATGTATTTGTAATAGTTGCGAGCTTTCGAAGGCCGGACCCGGTTTTGAACCCCTCACCTCAGCCGAGGTTCAACTATTACGAGTGTGTGTGGTTTGGTGGCTTCTTCTGGGATCTCCGCATCGCAAAAACTAGTTTCTCCGGGCATCTGTGGCTGTACATACATACATAACTACAACCCAGCTGCGAGGCGTCGCTGAAAAGCTTTGGAACGTACGAGAACAAGAAATAGAACCCTTTCCCAACGATCGCTGCTGCTGCTGCGCACGTTACGTAGCTTTTTCTTGGTTTATTTTTTTTTTCTTGCCTGACTCCGGGTATAACCGACTACTGACTGGATGGCTCATTCCGGCAGCGTTGTGTCCGCCATTATCAGTCTGCTAATTGTTCTTGTTGCGCCCACGGATACAGAGAACCTCACCTTACCCTCCAAACGGCAGAGGTCAAGATAATAGCACTTGGACACGAAGCCCACGATTTCCTGATTATTTCTCTGTGTAATTTGAGAAAATAGGAAACTTAAATGCTCAGTGAATCATTATGATGTGCTTAACTATAATTTTGTAACCCTTTAACCTCTACTATTTCATTATATATTGATTTATGTATGTATTATATGTACTTTCCGTTGCTATAATCGCATTTAAGCAATATCCCCAAGTTTCATTTATAATAATAGTTATTTTCCTTGATTATTAAAGCCTTTAAAAGGTTTTATTTTATGTATATTCCTCCAAGTACAGGGCAACCCGTTGTCGTTGCTTGGGAACTTTATGTTTCCTAAAATGTTTCTACCTGAGCTTGTTCGCCAACTTGAACGGAAAACGGTCTATTCATATTCATCAGGCCGGAGCCAAGCCAGCCTCTCGTCTCGACAGCTGCAAAAAAATAAAAAAAAAATAGAAAGAGATTGCCCCTCAGCCTCTGCTGAATCATTGCACCAAAATCGCGCGATCTCTCGGGTCTGATGAGACCCCGATTTCTATGCCCCCGCCCGGGGGCCCCAATTGAGGGCGTTGCAAATGTCATTATTCGGTGACTTTCAATATATATGAAGCTCTGCTCTGATTCGATCGATAGTTGTTGTGGGGAACATGGAATTGCCCTTCGAATTGGATGGCAAAAAAAAAAGCACTTGCTCTAATTAAATTCCCACCGAATGCTGCACATATTCCCAATCTGCTAAAAGTAGGGAGGAAGTCATCACCCGGAAAATGGGCATAAAAAACAGTAGCGGGCAATAACGTATACGTAATATTGCAATATTGTTGGCCTTTACCTAATCAACAGGAAAACTATAATTAAATAGGCATTGAACTATAAAAGAGATATAGCAAGTTAATGAATATTTAACAAATATGTTGATAGAGTGTTATTAAATTTTGTATATACCCTTGCAGGGTTTTAATTATAATATTTACAAATCTTTGAATTTCCCAACAAATTATCATATAAAAATATTTATTAAGTCTCTATAATGTTTATTTTAAGTTAAACAATTATAATATTGAAAGTTTTATTATAATATTTACAAATCTTTGAATTTCCCAACAAATTATCATATAAAAATATGTATTAAAAGTCTCTATAATGTTTATTTTAAGATGAACAAATTCTAGCTTTTCAAGGCACATAAATCAAGACATGTTATTATTTAGTTACCTGACTAAAGGCTCATAAATCTTTGAAATATGTATATTTTAAAGAAAAACATATATAAAATGTAAATACTATTTTTTTGACAGCCACCATTTGGGTGCTTGAATTCCAGCTATGCTGTTGTAGTGCCTGTCTGTAGCGTAATTTGATTATTTTATAGACTGATAACTGGGTAATCGGTGGTGCTTTAGTGGTATTAGTGATATCAGTCGGAGTGGGTCGTGCGGAATGACATGCCCGAGGGGAATCGGAATCGGGGACTGACTAGCAAAAACCCCTAAATCAGCCGGGTTCCGCCATTTTGGGCCCGCCCGACCCCAATAATCCCAATATGATTGCAGGCTGACCTTTCTTTTGATGGTTTGCCGATAAGCAAAGGGGCGACAGGGTGGTATATTGGCCAAAAAACAATTATTGGTCCCGTACAACACGGCAATTGTTGGATGATAAAGCCAGATGGGCACTGGGGGACTCATCAATTATTCCTATTTCGGGACACACGCAAGGCCCATCGATACTTGTCAATATGTGAGGAAGAAACTAATAAATGCCGATGTCCTGGGGACAGGAAATCCATTTTGGATCAGAAAATGATCTGGTAATTTAACAATTTAAATTTCCAACAGTTTTTCTACAATGAGCTGCAAAGTATGTTATTAATTTTTAGTTGATTTTTCAAATTAGCGAACGGCACACTAATCAATGTTGGAAAATACCCGCAGCAAAAACACTTTAGTATTGTTTATCAGCACTCTTATTGTAAGACCATTTCCAACACTAAAACCCAGACTTGCCCGCCAAGTTTCTGGCATTTTTGAATTGATAAAAATTATGATAAAGAATACGGAAAACATGGCCTACGAAAAAGAGTCTATTTTGGGTTTACTTTCAGAAGGTTCGATTAAGCTAAGCCCTCTTAATAAATTAAATAAAAAGCTCACTGTCTAGTACCTTTTAAGTAACCTAAACTTGGTTTTTTGCTAATCTTTGATACCATTTTTGCTTATTATAATAAATAAAATTTCAATTCAATATATTTTTATATTTACGCTTTTACGCTTCAAAAATAGTCGTCAAAATTACATAAAGAAAAGAATTACAAATTGTAAGCCTCTAATTCCGGCAAGAACTCTAAGCCAGTCTTTAGTTTATGATGTTTATCCATTATTAAGAAATAATATAGGGTTTTTTTTGTCAATTCTTTAAGGCATTCCATTCAAAACTATTCTAAATAACTTCCTATTGCTGCAGATAACTTAAGGTTTACCTACAAAATAATAAAAGCTTATTCCTATACCATTTCTATAATAAATCTTTAACTTTTGCACTACAACTACTTGTATAAGCTTATAAATCAAGGTTTAAGTGGGCTATCCAACCTAAATAATATCCCAGGACAATTCTGAATTACATTTTACATTCCAAAGCAGCTGCCTAACCTTACAATGCAGCTTCCTCACTTTACAATGTACCATCTACGAGTTATTCATATAAAATGCTAATGAATTCTTCCATAAAGCCTGGGTTCCCAGAGCAACCTTCTAGGTTAAGCAGTTTCCTTTGCCTTGCAAATGTTAGATAAGTGCGCCTCACAGCATGGTAGATAGTAGCCTGCAATTACAAGTTTGACGATTAATCCATTTGATAAACGATAAGAAATGCCTCAAAGAGTCAAGAGTACATACTTTGGGCAACTTACTACCTTTCGGGGCATTACTTTATGTCTCCCGACGACTAGTAAGCCATTCACATGGCTGTTACTCCTCTCGTAGGTAACTGAGACCGCATGGCGTGGCTTTCTTACTACTTTTGAGTAACATTGCCTTCGTAATGCTTTCCTGGAAGAATTCCACACTCCATTTACACACACACACAGTCGGTTTTTATGTTGTTTACAGATCAATTTACTGTTTCATCACTGCCATACATAGATATCATCAATTTAAAAAAAAAAAAAGAAGCTTGTATTAAAATTATTATGTATCAATCATTTTATTTCGCGTTTCTTTGTTAACATTCATTGGCTGGATGTCTTTCTGTCTGAATGAATGAGTTTCTCGCCCTTGGCTTGCATACAAAACGTAGCTGAATGTAAGATGAAGGGGAGAAGGAAGGCGGCGCCGCACACACGTTGGAGAAATAAAACAACATTCTACATATCCATCAACCACTTCTACTCGCTCGTCCGCCGTTCGCTTAATATTCCAGCTTAGAAGAAGAAGCCGAGGATCTTGCCTCCCAGATGTTTTCTCCTGGCCTCCTCGTGGTCCATGATACCGCCCGAGGTGGTGAGCACAACGTAGCCAAACTGGCGGGAGGGCAGCAGATTGTTGGTCCACTTCTCGATGTCGTTGATGGGGACATCAAAGCGGGGCGAGATGACGCCGCACTTGTTCAGGCGACCGGTCAGATTGACCACAATCTTGCCGGAACGGTGATCGTCAACGATCTCGAACTCGCCAATGTAGCCGTGCTTCATCATGACGGTCAGGAACTTGATGATCACCTTGGAGCAGGGACGCAGCAGCACCTGACGCTTGCCACGCTTCTCGGCATTGTTGATGCACTTCAAGGCATCGGCCAATACGTTCATTCGCACCATGGCTGCAAAAAGGTTCAAGAGAATGCGAGATATGAGTTGAAGTTGTAACAATCAGTTCTTTCTTTTCTTATTTTCTTTTTGCCAAAAAGGCGGCTGGCGGCGAAGCACGTGCAAAAAAATAGAGTACAAAACCAAGGCAGCTTTGTGCGTGTGTATGTGTGTGTGTTTCTGCCTGTAAACAACAACTACATCAGTGTGTGTGTGTGTGTGGACGGAAAACCCTTTGGATTTTGCCGGTTTCCTTGTGACAATCCCGTTTTTGTGCAATTTATCCTTTAGGCAGAACTTTTACACCACTCGCACACACACTCAAACACACACACACACACATACACTAGCTGGCTGGCTGGCTCGCAGTAACAGCAACAACACTCTGGGCGGCATCACAAATTCCGGCCCATAACTTCTCACAGCCAGAAAAAAAATATAGCCAACACAGTAACAAAAAATATAACTCAAAAAAATAGACGCATATGCAATCCCTCGGTTTGTTGGGATTGTTTACACAGCGCAAGTACAACAAGTTCATCCATTATAAGCACAGTAAAAAAAATATATATATGAAAAATGTAACATTTTGCACGTAATTCGACCGGCAGCCGCCTTAAATCTTTGCCGGCTGGGATAGCGGCAGCCATGGTTTAGCCATTGGCAATATTATTTATAACAAATCAGTTAATTTCAGCGGCGATTACCTAGGATTGGTTTGCAAACACAAATTTACACGACCGCGAACGTATCGGAAAAGAGAAAGAGGAAGTCCGAAGCGGCCTAGGTGACAGTTGACAGCAGGGCAGGGTTGCTTTGACGGCCGCAGGGTTGCTCGGCGAGCCAGTGTTGGTCAGCTGGAGGCCTGTGCAATACTCGATTTACGATATTATCGCCTTTTAGCAGAGGCGGTCACACTGTAATTTTTTTTTTATAAACAAAAACAAAGTCAGAAATATGTCAAAACAGTGAGTAATTTTCATACTTTAAGGTGTTTTTCGGTGATTTTAATGGAAGATTGAACCCACAGATATGGTCTTATCATACCCGGGCAACAGAAGACGGCCCCCGTCAGGACGCCGGCTGTGTCGAAACCCGCCATTTTCGATGAAAGCAGCGCCTCCGAGAGCGACGGCGACGACCCAAAGGCACCGCAGCTAAAGCCGAAAGGTCCCAGCGTGTCGAGCGGTCCCAGCCTGATGGAACGGCGTGTGGCCCGCCGGCAGCAGGAGAAGGCCCTGGCCGAGGATCCCACCATATTCCAGTACGATGAGCTGTACGACGACATGGACCGCGGTCGCGAGGAGGCCAAGCAAACGAAGAGCCAGGAGCCGCGCAAACCCAAGTACATTGGCAAGCTGCTGCAGCACGCCGAACGGCGGAAGCTGGAGAAGGAGCTGCGCATCGAGCGGCAGGTGCAAAAGGATCGCGAAGCCGAAGGGGAGAAGTTCAAGGACAAGGACACCTACGTTACCTCCGCTTACCGCAAAAAGCTGGAGTCCATTCGCCAGTTGCAGGAGCAGAATCAGCGGGACGAGTACCTCGAGGCCATTGGGGATGTAACCAAGCAGAATGATCTGGACGGCTTCTATCGGCATCTTTACGAGCAAAAGCTGGGCCCCAATAACGATGAGATCAAGCCCAAGACTGCCCCATCCACGGAGGAGGTCTCCTACAAGCCCATCAAAGCGGAGGCACCCAAGCACAGAAGCTACCGGCAACGCCGCTCCTCCGCCGAGGAAGAACCCAAAGCGAACTCAGGCGAGGGTCTTGTAGCCGACGATCAGGCTGAGGCCAAGCCAGCTCAGGGCCATCTGGCCAACAATATAGATGCCGATTCTGACTTTAGCATCGATGACTCCAGCGACGAAGAGGAGCAGAAGGAGACTGATGAGAAGGATAAGACGCAGTCTCCGACCAAAAACAAGAGGGAAAAGGAAAAGCAGCAGGCCAACGGAAAGGCCAGCAAAGATAAGGAACCAGAAGCAGTAAAGGAAAGCCACTCGAAAGAGAAGAAGGCCAATGGCGAAGCAAAAAAGAAGAAGGATGCTGATGCTGAGACGGATGCCGATGCCGATACCGATGCCGGAAGCGAGCAGGATGAGAGGGAACTGCCCGTGCCGACAGTCACCAAGCCACCCCCTGTTGACCGCACGCTCATCTGGCGGAAAAGGACCGTGGGCGAGGTCTTTGAGGCGGCACTGGCACGTTATCAGGAACGTAAGCGGGCACGCCAGGGCTAAAAAACGCATCCAATTAAAGTTCGAGAGTAGATGGGGAAGAGCAAACAACAACTGATTTCTGTATTGTCTCCTTATTATGCTAATTTCAATTTGTCTCCCCGCCGCCGCCGCTCATAAATTATGTATGTGTGTGAGAGCGCCGAGGCTCTCAGCGAAACCCTTTTGGTGCAAAAATATTTTGCATAAGTTGCAACAACCAACAGAGGAGTCGAGAGTCTCTAAGCAGGGGGCAGGGAGGAAAAGAAAACAAGAGAACGAAAATGAAAATGAAAAGTACAAGCCATGACGGATGGGAACCGCAGGAAAAGTGCAGGGAGCAAAGCGCTGAAGGATGAGGAAGTGCCTGAAGAAGCAGAACGCGAAGATATTCCATTTATTTTGTATGACGACGACACGACGACGACAAGTAGAGAGCCAAAAAAAGGAAACTAGAGCATACGGTTACCTCGAAGGAACGAAGAACAGGATACCCCATACAAAAAAGGTATCAACAATAAGTTGTAACTTTAAAATTCTTCATTTTTAATTATATTTAAAATTGTTAACATGATTTAATGTCTTGGAAATAGTTATTTCTACTCCTTAAGTTAAGATTAAGTTATTCTTTAAAGACATTAAAGTTTTGATACCTAAATTCCTTGATATTTGACTAAGATTTCCCCCCAAAACTGGTGTGCGTCTGTGGGAATTCCCAGCTTTGATTCTCAATGAAATTAAGTCCAATTGACTGGAAATTTCCTTCGACTTAGGGACAAAATTCCACTTGGACATAAACAATATTTTTTGTGTTATTCTCCGCCTGCCCAGGAACGATTCCTGTCGTCTGTGACAGCTGGAGGATACAACTAGCCATCGGTAGAAGCCCCCCATCAACAGCTGCAGGAGCAGGAGCAGGAGCGTAGTATATGTAGTGTAAATAAAAGGTGCGCTGGGCAAAAATCCATCCCTATTGATTTTATAGTCTCGGACTCGGGGACAAATCCGCGTTGAAGCAGACAGCTTATGGAGAAATGACTTTTTAGGTTCACAAATATCTCGCCCACTGAGCCGGAAACTCCTAATCCAAGTTCTAATACCCTCTGCAAAGGGTATAAAAACGGGAAAAGCATGGAGAAACTTGCCAAACGCCCAAATAACAAAGAGCCAACTTGGCGTTAGTTTATTTTGTTTTTTTTTCTCTCATGCTGCTGCCGTTGTTGTTGTTGTTGTTGTTTTTGTATTTTTATTTTTTTCGCCATTCTCTTTGTTTTTGCAACTTTGTTGTTGCTTCATTTTGCCGCAAATGCTGGGAAATCCTTTTGGAAAATAGGTGTGCCCGCGCCATAAAAGCGAAAACCAATGGCCAAGGGAGCGGCGCAGAGAAGAATGGGGATGAGGATGAAGATGAGGAGGAGGAGGAAGAGGAGGAGGTTTAGGAGAGCACGGTGAACGGAAGGCACGGCTGACATGGTTAGGATCAGTGATGGAAGGCAAGCAAGCTAGCAGCTTCATCAGGTCACTCAAGGTACAATCTTTTAAGCAAAAGATAGCCTTAATTTGGAGTAAAAATTCGTAAACCTTCCTAAATAATTAGGAAAATTAGAGTTTCTTGTAGATTTATTATCGTTTCTTATTAAAAATAATGCCTTTCCTAAAATATCCTTAACTAAGTACCTTATTTATTATAAATTCTGTACCTCTTTTATTTCTTTCCAAATGCGTAACTAAGATTTCTTAGCAATGCGAACAGTCATTGTACCTTTCAGTACACTCAAGCCTTCAGGTACCATACAGCCTTAGGTCACTTTAGGTACAATCATTTAATGAAAAGATAGCCTTAATTAGGAGTAAGGATTCTTAAGCCATAAGGGATACCTTCTTAAATAATTCGGAAAATTATAGCATCTTGTAGATTCAATTAAAAATAATGCCTTTCTAAAATATCCTTAAATAAGTACCTTATTTGCTATAAATTTTGTACCTTTTATTGGGTACTAAATGCGTACCTTAGATCTCTTAGGGTTCCAAACAGTCATTGTACCTTTCAGTACACTCCAGCCAGGATGACTTACGCTGCGGCATATCCTCCCTTTGGCCTGAATGTATTTCCGTAAATTGTCCTGACAAACAATGGTACCCTTTCGCATTACAATTATTATACCTTGTGGTTTTCCCTTGCAGTTTTCCCATCACTGAAGTTTGAATCCGGCTCCGGGGTCCGGCGCGGCGCATCGCATTGCAGGCATGGCAACCGCAGTTTGCTCCCGTTCCCGTTCTAGCTTCTAGCTTCTTCGTCCTGCAACCCCGCAACCCACATCCTACATCCTACATCCCCGGATCCCCAGCATCCTCAGCATCCTCTGCATCCTTAGGACCGGCATCTGCATCTGCATCTGCAGGCCGGACGGAATGTCAAGACGGATATGCTTCGCTTTTGATGTTGCCAACGTGCCTTGCGCCTTCGTCCTTCGTCCTTTTGGCCGTCGTCCTTCGTCGTGAGCGAAATTAATACTGAAATCCATTTTCCATTTGGCAGTCAGCGACCCGGGCCATCGTTGTCGCTGCCTCTCGCTCTCACCCACAGCGACCCCACTAAACGCCTCTCGCTCGCGCCTGTACCTGTTTGATTGTGTCATCAATCTCACATGTCGCTGGCGCTTTTTGCTCTCCTTTTTGCATTCCTTTGCTGCCGCTACTTTCCTTGCCTTGCCTTGCCTTGCCTTGCCTTGCCTTGCTCCTTTGCTCCTTTGCTCCTTTCTGTTTCTGATTCGGATTCGAATACGGATTTTGTTCTTGCCGTTTTTGTTTATTGATGTGCACGGCTGCAATCGAGATTTGTGCCACATTTTAGGCAAATTAATTCGATGGAAAGGAATGGAATGGAATGCCTGCCGTTGCTTTTCTAGTTTCTAGGCCTGATCGGCGGGGGGAGGGCGGCAGTGCAGTGCGAGTGCGAGTGAAAGGGTAGGAGAAGGAAGAGTGATTGGAAGAATGACTAGTAGAGGGAGAGGGGTGTATAGCCCCGTCCCCCTCAAGTTCATGCCGTCGATCGGATATGAGCAGAGTAAGAGTAACAGTAAGAGTAAGAGGGAGAGGGAGACTAGCGGTTGTCGTTAGCTTAACGTTTCTAATTGAGTGCTCTCGAGCTGAGTGCAAACATTGCATTTGCACACTGCACACACACACACACACATTGCACACACACTGCACACACACTGCACACACACATGCACCATGTTCCCTTTAACCCTTTGCACGTCTCGAGGGTCTGCCGCAGGACACAAGTCGCTCGCTAAAATGAAATTTTCACTTAGGTGACGAATGCTCCCCGCGGCGCTTTTCGTAATAAATTTATTTAGATTTATGCACCCTTTTTACGACTCAAACATGTTTCGCCAAAGTGAGATTCTCACTCAGGCGGCCAATGTTGGGCGGCTTTCGTTACACTTGGCCATAAACTTTTTGTTGCTTTTACAGATTTTGGGCAAAGAAAGACATTGCAATCGCAATGCGGCGGGCCTTTAACCCCTTTTTGTCATCTCAAGAGTCGCCATTCTCCAAAAAATTACATTTTCACGTTTGCAGGACTTTTATTTTTATGATTTGCAGGCTATTTTTATAAACCATATCGATCAGTTTAAAAAATAGGGTTTGAGGATGCAGTTTATCCATGTGCTTTAAGAATAAATCAATTTTTTCCTTCCCAAATATTGAAAATATTATTTTCTTAATTATTAATAACGAATTTTTATTATTACTTACTTACTTTTTTATTATTTATTCGGTTCATATTTAATGCTCATTCGTTATGCAGGCGACATTGTTCACATTGAAGGAATAAATAAGAACAAAAGTCGAGAGAAAAGCTCTAGAGATTTCAAGTCGATTGGTTAAAAAAAAAAAAATGTACTCTAAACTGTTTGCTGTCAAGGGTTCTTCTTGGAGTGTTTGTGGTAGAGTCCATTCGTCGTCTAGTTTGATAGTTTGGTATACCCTCTCTCTCTCTCTCTCTATCAGATCTCTTGAGATATAACTTAATGGCACTCGAAAGTGTGTGATTTCTCTGTCACTTGGGCTGTGTGCTTATGTCCTGTTTTTAGGTGTTATGCGAAAAGTTATCAAAACTTTTGCAAATGGCGGCTGGAGGGTTAACCCATCGTCAGCAACGGCAGTGGAACAACAGAGATTATGTAACACTAATTCCATTAACCCCGTTGTGTGGTCTGTGTCGTCGTCGTCCTTCGTTCGTTCGGTCGTTCCAACAGCAACGCCCCTTTGGCCAACATCCCCGCTTCGACTTTGTATGCTGCTCGTTGCCTAATCAATTTACGATCATAATTACTTGGCTTTGGTCTCGGTTTTGGGCTTGGCTTTGGCATTTCGCTTTGGTCCTTGCCAAAAACGGCACAGATTCAATCTGGGCCTCTCCTCGGCCTCCCATTCTCTGGCATTCTCACATCCTTGCATCCTTGCATCCTCACAGCCACAGCGACTTGCTCTGGAAACAGAGCAGAGCAGACCAGAGCAGACCAGAGCCGAGTCGAGGTACGGAGCAGGCCAATAGACGCAAGTAAAGGCTTCAAGATTGTGATCATTCACGTGTGAATTCAATTATCAACATTTTCAATGCCCGGCCCCGGAACTGGAGCGCAGCTGGACCTTTGCACCCAGGACTAGGACCCGGACACGGACAGGGACACGGACAAGGGCCCGGTAGCCGGAATACGGAATCCGGAGTGCGGTCACCTCACCACCATTGGCGGCAGTTAGTCTTGGCCACCACCATGCTGTTAGCCAGGGGCGTGGTCGAAGAGGGGTAATGCCTTGTTGGTAAATTACAGTGAGAACCAACTGAAAATTTACTGATAGAAGGAGTGAGTTTGGAGAATAACGAAAGTGTGTGATTTGTATTAAATTTTTTAAGGTAAACCCAAGGAAATTGTAAATTTTTTATGATATTTAAAGGTTTTACGAATATATTTTTTAAATCATAGAATACCTAAATATTTTAATTACTTATTTACCTTAATTTTGACCTTAATAATCAGTAATAATTTGTTTATAACTTAAAAAAGCTTAAATATATGTATAAATTCTGAAAAAATTAATATGAAATACTTTTTCATATCAAAATTAATTATAACGAGTGAAATGCTTCGTCGTCTTTTGCTTCTCTACTTCTTTTCATCTTCTTCGTGAAAAGGATAGATGGATGCGAAACTATACACGTACATATGTACGTATGAGTGATATATGTACGTATGAGCGACAGATAAAATTACTCATACGACACGTACGCCAAGTCAACAACATCTGTAGTCTACGCCAACTGCGCTTGTAGGTAAGATTTGTGGGGAAAGACAACAAGACTACTTATGGGTGATTAGCTCCTAAACCATGCCTGCGCATAAATTAAACATAAACATGCTAGCGAGATATATGTACATAGGAGAAGAAGCCTCTTAAAGCGTCTCATTTCATGTTCACATTTTAATGCAAAAAATTCAAGTTTCTGAATTGAAATATTGAAATATAAAAGGAGAAATATGAGCGGTTATAAATCTGCTCTGGTTATATATAGATTTCAACCAAAAACAAAATTCGGCCACCGGATTAATAATAAAAACTAAATGTTTCAAAAAAATATATATGTATATATAAATAATAGATGAAAACCTGTATAAAATCCTGTGTATCCCAATTGCAATGCACATTTTGTGCGCCATTTAAGCCCGGTCAATGGAGGGAAATGGCGGGAAATGGGGTATGGTGGGAGATTTTTTTTTGGGGGGATGGGAAAATGTTTGTTGCGGCAGATTACGTAACGGGGCGTTTTTGCGTTTTTGACCGTCTCTCTTTTTGTATATGTTTCAGTCACGTTTTGGTATAATTCTCAAAATATGTATATACATTTCGCCGGCTTATATTAAATCGATATTTCATCCTACTTCCTGGTCGGCGCCCCTCCAACTCCACCACTGTCGCACGTTTGTGTGAGTGCTGGCTGGTGATTTATATTGTTTGGCCACATGTGTGTGTTCGAGTGTGGCTGGCTGGCTTGGTTGAGTGTGCGGCTGCTGAGTGTGCCAGTGTGTGTGTGGAGTGTGTGTGTGTGTGTGTGTGAGTGGCAAAGTACAAGCCGCCGTGGCAAGACGCGCGAGGCGCATCCGAAAATTTCGTTTGCTGCAAGGGACAGAGTGTGTAATGAAAAATGTGTGGGGTATGACAGGAAAACGAGCGATGCAGAGGGACACCACCAAACGGATGGGTGGATGAGGGGGGGGAGGAGGAGGACTGGGTGGCTGACGAAGGCAGAGGCGGAGGCGAAGGCGGAAATGGGGCCTCGTAGGCTGGATGCCAACCGCGCGCTCATGACAAACAAAACGCATCCCACACACACTCGTACACGGTGAAAAAAAAGAAACAGAAACAGAAGCATTTCAATGTCAAAATGCACTCTAAGCCTCCGTATTTCTCAATCTAATAATTTAACCTTTAACTGGAAGTTGTTTTGTGCCAACTTCCTAAGCCTAACTTATATATAATTTTTAGAATTTTCTTACTTAAAGTCAATATTGGGAAAACAGAATTACAGAAAGTTTTTCTAAATATTTATTTATTAGTTTTTTACATATTATATTTATTAATATATATAGTTTAATTGTTATCCAATTAATAATAATTTATAAATAATTGAAATGCCAAATTTATTTACTTTGGGTTGCAGTTATTTCTTGCCGTGTACTAATGCCTGCATTTATGTACTCTGTGTGTGTGTGTGTGTGTGTTTGCACGTAAGTGTATGTATCTGCAGCTGAGTATCCGTGTGTGCATGAGGAGCCCTGTCAGCCTGTACTTGTATCTTTGCCACTGCATCTTCGTATGTCCCGTTAGTCGCCTGGGTCACCGGGTAGATTCGCTAGTGGATTTTCTCGTTTTTCTCCACCGCCTCCTCCTTGTACGTCTCTGTCGCTGTGTGTTGTTTCTCCTCTGTCCCGTTCCCTTTCCCTTTCCTTTCCCTTTCCTTTTGCCTTCATCCCTCCCTCCCCCTCTCTCTCTCTCTCTCTTCCTGGTCGGCATTTACCAGGCTCTTGTTCCGTTATTTCGCTCAGCTATTTGTGCAAGTCATTCACAAATACACATAAATATTACTCATACGTCACGTACGCCAGGTCAATGTTGTGCAGCCAATTAAAAAGCATGTTTTCCCCTCACATTGTTTTTATTTATACAACATTTTTGAGAAGAATCTATTTGATTTTGGTTAAGGCCAGCCTCACGAGCATCACGAGCAGCCCCAGCAGCCGCAGAAAGTGCTCCAGAAGGCCAGAAAAAAAGCAAACGCGAATACGAATGGGAAAGTAGGTACCCTAAGTACAGGGCAAATAGGCCACTTTCGAAATTTCCTTCATTTTTCTTTATGCTCTGCTTGCTTGCTTGCATTTTTGTCGTTCATAAACATTTACCTTGTTATAAAAACTAGTCGCTAAAAAAATAGAGAAAGAAACAAGCTTTAGAATAAATTGCATTCCCTTTTGTGTTCAAATTACGTATACGACGGAATGTAAATTTCAGATAAGAGTTTCGTTTTGCATATTTTAAGGTTTTTTATGTCCTAAAGCACTCCACTACTCCCTTCCGCTTTAATTAAGCATCAACTTTAATATTCTGCACCAGTACGGGGAAAATGGAATCCGATATCTGCTTATGAGTGGAACTATCTTTCAATCTTGGTAAGTTCTTGTTTTTCCACTCATCGGCTTTGGCGTCTTGTTTGTTTTCCTGGTTCTTAAGCATTTTCCAATTGATTTTCTCCTTTCTTGGTTTATTTCTTTTCTTAAAAAGGTATTTGATTTCTAATCCTTTGTAAATGTTGTTAAACTTTCTGGTATTTAATATATAAGTTCTATCATCAAAAAGAAAAATAAATATTTATTGACAATTAAGTTGTAAACAAAATTAAACGGTTTTAAAAATAACATTCAAGGGACATAACCCATGCTTTTAGGCATCTTTCCAGGGCGTTTCCTATTGAAATAGTATGTTTTTTTTTCAAAATATTACATCAAATAATTGTACATTTTAATATAAATCTAGTTTTAATGTTTATTTTATGAGGAACTGTGTCTTGAAACCGTGACAGCTTCTTGCTCTTCCACTTATCGGCTTTCGTTGTTGCTCCGTTTTTGTGTGCATTCCGTCTATTCTCAATTCTCCTTGGCCCCTCTTCCGGTGTGTTTTTCTACAGCTCTCTTTCTCCGGCTTATATTTGCTCCATTTAAGCGCTTTCTTTAAATCTATTTTTAATCTCTTCGCAGAGTGCACTCCAAGTCGTTGTTTGTATTGTATTATTTGAGCTGGTGTGGGTGAGTGGCTCGCGAGTGTGTGTGCGTCTGGGCAAGAGTGTGCATGTGTGTGTGTGTGTGTGTGTGCGGGTTCGTTAGCTGTGAGTGTGTGTTAGTTTCAGTTCGAGTGGGTGGGTGTGAGTCTGTGTGGGTGTGGGTGTGGGGCTAGGGCGCTGGTGTGTGGGTGTGCGGGTGAGCGGGTGTGCGGGCGTGCGGACGTGTGGTTATGAGCCGGGTTAGTTTGCGTGGGCTGGCTGCCTTTTGTGGGCGTGGCCCAGCTAATAAGCAGGAAATTAAAATGTTATATGCATTGCCATGGCTGCCGCTGCTGGTTTTCCTCATTTCACTCCAAACACACACACACACACACACACACACACACACCCTTTCCTTTCCTCTTCTTGCCTTTCCCCTTTTGTTGCTCCTGCCTTTTCTCGATTTTTCCCGTGTCCGTCCGTCTCCTCGGGCATTGTCAACTCGGTCGCTCTTTCTTACCCATCCCCCCCTCCTCCCCTCCCTGCACGGCACAGAAATAAATATATGTATATGCATGTACAGTCCAACTTCCCTAAACGGGAATCAGGGAAAAATTTGAACTGTTACTATTGTAGTGCACTCAAAAAGATCATTTCCTTGTGGAAATAAATTACGATCTTTCCCTATATAAATTAGGAAATCATAGACCTAATATTTTAATTCAAATGTTAATTACATAATAAAATAAAAGTTAATTTGTTGCCAACTGCAAGTGAGTAAATATTAATAGAGCCTAAATGGAAGTGACTAACGAATTTATGTATGCCCTGCACGCCTTCGTACTTTTCTTGTTATTTATGAATATATCTAACATTATATCTTTTCAGATTCCCAAAGCCTCTTGCAACACACACATCCCACATAATGGACACATAATTGTTTGAAAATGAAGTGGCTAAGCTGAGAGCACTTTTGGTAATCACTTTTGTTTCTAGTTTGAGCCAAAGTTTACCGTTCTATAGAAACTTCTTGCAAGTTTGTGCTGTGGAGGCTCGACTGTACACACACCAATACATATAAATACATGCATACCTATACATATATATATATAATATATATTGTAGTGTGCGGTTTTGGTGGCGCGCCTTGAAGTATGCATTATTTTTACGTGTCAGTGCGCATTTTTGGCATAATTGAAGCACAAACAGCGACAGAACCGGAGCGAAGCTCCAGCCTCAGCTTGTGTCTCCTCCAAGCTGAAGGTCGTTGGGGGCCACCCCCACCCCCTCTCTGTATAGGAACCCCCCAATCCCCCCCGCCTGGTTGTCAGCACCGCTTTTGGCAAAAGTTAACATTGCGTGCATGCAGCTCGACTGGACTTGGATTAAGTTTTTCACTTTTTTTTTTCTGATGGGGGAAGGGTGATTTTCTTTTTTTTTTGTTCACCGCACACAGCGAGGAAAGGAAAAGGATATAAAGGATATGGGAATATAGACAGGCAAAGTTTTGTGTCACGCCTTTTTCCACACAGCCCGCATCTTTGGCCCCCGCCGACACGGAGAAAAACAAGCATCGCCAACGAAAAAAAAAATTTGTCATCAAATCGATTTTTCCTTTGCCAAAAAAAAAAAAAAAAATGAAGAAATCCCTGGCAAATATAAAAATTTTATATCCAGCTGCGTCCCTAAGAATATTTCGGTGATTCCCGCGGGGCGAAGAAGACGATTTGGGGGGGTTTTTTCGCCTCCCCTTTGAATTGTGAAACAAACAGCGAAGCGAAAGGGAAAAATGCAGCTGAAAGGTTCGAAATTAATTGTCAATAAAAGAGCGAACTGGATTCTGTGTCTGTTTGTGTTGTTGTTGTTGTTGTTGTTGCCACTAGGTGTTAAATACTTAAAAAAAAAACGCATACACGACTGCTGTTGTTTACAGATTTTATTGTATTTGCCTCCGCCCCGTTTGCATGTGCAATTAAAACAAAGAAAAAAACAGGAACATGCAGAGTCCTTGTATTAAAATCGATTGATGGGTATTAAGGGTAATGAAAATCGAAAGAAGCCCAGCCCCATTAACAATTAATTAATTGCAAAAATTTAATGCCATTTACATAGCATTTCAGCTTTTCATTCAAACAGGGAGTTGCATTTATTATTTTATATATTTTGTGGGCTCTAATTTAATTAAATTATTTATCTAGTTTGATTTTTAATACACATTTAAATACTCTTCAAATATAATACCAACTTTCAAATTAGTTCTATTTTATATTCTCTTTTTAAAGCGGTTTTCAAGGACATCCTTTTGGAATCCATAAAACCGCTGCTGAAAAGTATGCAATAAAATTGTTGAGCCATCAAATTCTGTGAATGGGTTTTCCCCTTTTTACGATCTTACTTTATATAGCACATAGTTCCCCTTAGTCATTTCTCTTCCGAAGTTAAATCTTTCTTTTAGGTTTATTCCCTTTGATTTTGCTGCAAATTACAATTAATTTTTCACGGTGCATTCAGCCACCGCCCTTCTTTTAGCAGTTTTTAAATGAGATTCTGTTTTATGTTCACTGATCCTATATAGAGTCGAATTCCGACCCCCGTGCCCCCTTTCGCATTTAACGACTTGTGCGGTTTTTTTTTTGAGGGGGAGGAGGTGGGCGGAGGACTGCTGGTGTTCTCGAGGGCGTGGCCGCGCTGTTTCTGGTCGACTCTTATGTAAAAACCTAATTAAAAGTGCTTTATTATGCAATTAAAGCAGATAATGTCACATTGCAGTGCGGTTTAGAGGAGGTGGCAGAGGCAGAGGCAGAGGCAGGTCGCCTTCTGTGGGGGTTGGGAATTTATTTGGTTTTAATGGGTGGCTATGAGGGAGTGGGTGTGGGTGTGGGTGTGGGTGTGGGTTAGCTGCCAAGGCGTTACGCATTTGCCAACTGATTTTCCGAAAAACTGATATTGGGTAAAGAGAACAATGCACTCGCCTTGGCAACTAATCCCGCTCTTGAGGAGGGGGAAAAACTCTATGCTCTATGCTGTGCCCCCTTTTCCCCCCTTTCCCTCATTGTTGACAATTGTTTTGCATAAATTCTTTCTTTTTTTTTCTGTTGGCTAGCAAAATGTAAAATCCTCACTTGTTTGTCCATTGGCGAGGACGAAAACGAGGACGGACTCGACTCTCTCTCTCTCTCTCACTCTGAGTCTCTGCATTTTCCTAAACACTTTGTGGGTGGCTGCCAAGAGGGGAAAAGGGAATAAAATGGGGGGTACAACTTTTCCCTTGTCTTTGCTTTGTCCTGATTTATGTGCCTGGTGCATTTCTGTCATACCCCTTAGGTCCCCCCCCCCCTAGCAGTATCAGTATCCTTTTTTGGTTTTTGGTCCTGTTTCGGCGACAGTTCGGAGTGCTGAGCCAAAACTTCACACATTCCACAGACAGCCTCCACTCTTTCCCCTGTAAAATGTATTTATACAAACATAAAATATGCTAATTTATTGCTGTTGATTTTAATAACTTGGAAGGCCCAGCCCCTATAAGTATGCAATGCTTATCGATGGCCCACTTTAGGGGCGGTGGCGCCGTAATTGGAGCACAGAGGGTTAAAAATATGGCCTGACACTTACATAAGTCACTCAGCTGAGCCTCAGTCTCAGCTTCAGCTTCAGCTTCAGTTTCTGTTTCAGTTTCTGTTCAAGTTTCAGTTTCTGTTCTCTCTCTTCGTTCGAGTGTAATAAATTCAGCTTCTTTTACTGTCAGTCCATTTCATTTTTCCTTAGGCACATTAAAGATGCAGCAGTACGTTTTATTACAGCCCCAAGTACTGCATACATATGTCGTATTTACTTTTTTCCCTCGTTTATTATACATGCCAGCAAAAGTTTTTGGCCATATCCATGGCTATATATATTGGCTAACATGAAAAAATAAATAGCAAAGCAGCAGCAGTAGCAGAAGCAGGCTTTCTCTCTCTCTCTTGACTATGAGTAGAAAAGTTGCTTAACTAATGAAGCGCCTTACATGTCCTCGTGACAGTCAACAAATATACACACACACACACACACATACACACACACATACACACACACATACACACACACATACACACACACACACACACACACACACACTCATACGCCCCGTTCTGCAAATAAAAATATAAATAAAAGTGCCGGCAAATGACAGTCATCGCTGTTGGCCCTCGTCTCTTATTTCCCATTTCTTTATTATTTATTCTTTATTCTTTATTAGCAAACAACCAAGTTGGGTGGGACAAATACTGGCTGATTAGCGGACTTAATTGCGAACTAAATATGAGCTAAAATATGAGCTAACAGGAGCTAAAATATGAGCTAAAATATGAGCTAAAATAAAAGCTAAAATATGATGTAAACTAAGAGCTAATATATGGACTAAAATAAAAGCTAAATTATGAGCTAAAATAAGAACTAAATATGAGGTAAAATTAGAGCTAATATAAGAACTTAAATAAGAGCTAAAATATGAGCTAAAATAAGAGCTAAATATGAGCTAACAAGAGCTAACATAAGAGCTAAAATAAGAGCTAAAGTATGATCTAAAATAAGAGCTAAAATATGAGCTAAAATATGAGCTAAAATAAGAGCTAAAATAAGAGCTAACATAAGAGCTAAAATATGAGCTAACAAGAGATAAATTATGAGCTAAAATAAGAGCTAAATATGAGCTAACAAGAGCTAAAAGATGAGCTAAAATAAGAGCTAAAAGAAGAGCTAAAGTAAGAGCTAAAATAAGAGCTAAAATATGAGCTAATATAAGGACTAAAATAAGAGCTAAAATACGAGCTTAAATATGAACAAAATATGATATCCTGTTTACTTTAAGGCGGTTCATTAAAATTTAATCAGCTAAGAACTTATTCCAGCTTATTTTCCATTTCAAAACATTGATGATGGATGAGGGACCATAAAAATGTACAAGTTGTTCAATAAAATATCAATTTCAAGATAATTTCTGTTACAAACAAGCGGCAATTGTTTTTGTATCAATTTCTGGCCAAGTTAAGGCCAATTAAGGCCAACTTGTGTTAAGTTTTGTGTATTTTCTTGTTTTTGATTGATGACATTTAATGCGAGACTCAATAACAAATAATATTAAGACACAGCATTGATGAGGACCCTAAGAGTTGCCCATAAAACAAATAAAATATAAATAAGACTTTATAAGATGGCATTAAATTAAAGTCTGCCGTTAGTCATTCATTTTTAATATATATTTCATTCCTTTTTTTTAGTTTTCTTTAAATACATAAAATTATTAAACTGGAATCTTCTTTTTTAATCAATTTCCTTTGCTTATTTGTGGCTGACCTAACCCACTGCTTAGACCAAAGCCCACAAGAAACTCAAAGCCATAAATAAATAATTCTAAAATAAATAACATAAGCTGCAACCTATATTTATAGTATTTTCACCTATATTTCTTGCTGATTTCAGATATTTAATATAAAGTTTGGGGGGGTGGCAGAGGAATGGCATTAAAAGCGATCGAAAATGTGCAGGTGCAGCAGAAAATATTATCTTTTATGGGAACTGATCGAGAGTTGTTATGCTGACCTTTAAGTTTCCGGTTTGGAGCACTTATTTATTTATATACTATATATATTATGAGGTATTTTAGGTATTTAATAATAAATATAATGGCTAAAAATAAATAGAAAATTGATTTAACTACGCTTGAACTATTTTTTAAGTAGAAAAGAAGGTAAAAAAAAGGTATAAACATTAATTGACGCTTAATTTAATTCTGTTTCATTTGGAAGCATTCATTTACAGCTTTAAAATAGAAAAAAATATATTTTTAAATATTTCTTAGTATTTGCTGGTTTTTAAATAAATAGAAATGGTTTTCAAATTCACTTTGAACTTTTATTTATTTTGCTTAAAAGGTTAGAAAGAATGAAGGTTAATTTAACAATAAATGAGGTAAAAGTAGTTGTTGTTTTATATTGAAAATATAATTAAAATTATTTCTAGCATAAAATATAATATATTTTTAAATGCAAGATAGTTTTAAATGAATTGAAAAGACTTTACATATATTTTAAAACATTTTTTAGTTTGGCAATGAGACTAAACTTTATTTAGTTTTATTTTGATATTCAATTTGAATGGTTTTTAATTTAAAATATAAACTTTTTGTAAATATTTGTATCCTAAAATATTATATATTATATTTATTTAAAACTTTAAATTTATTAATGATAAAAATACATATTTTTGAAGTTCATTCACCCTCCTAACCTTTTTTTAAGGACAAGAATATAAGTAAATTCACCTGTTCAGCTTTTTGTGTGTCTGGAATGGCATCAGCTTGGGCTTGGGCTTGGACTTTTTTGGGGTTACCTTGGCCATCGTCGTCGGTCGCTCTGATTTTGGCTCCACTTCGCTTTTTTTCGCTTGGCACAGCACATTTTTAGTTTTTGGCCGAAGTTATAAAAACCACCTGACCGCCGTTCCACCTGCACTGTCGCCCATCGATTCGCCATGTGGAAGTATCTGCTCGGTTCCCTCGCTCTCTTCGCTGCTGCTTCCAGTTTTCTGGGAGTCGCTGCCTCGGAATCCCTGCTGGAGGATAGCAGCTTGGATCCCGTGCTGGATCGTCTAAGGCGGCAGCAGCAGATTGTCCAGGAGGTGATTGTGGAGAATAATTTTGGTGGTCCCAGCTTTGGGGGTCCTGGCTTCGGAGGTCCTGGCTTTGGAGGTCCTGGCTTTGGGGGCCCTGGCTTTGGGCGTCCTGGCTTTGGAGGTCCTGGCTTCGGGGGTCCTGGCTTTGGAGGTCCTGGCTTTGGAAGAGGTAAATTTGGTGGATTTGCCCGCAGCTATGACGAGGAAGAGGTATCATCAGTGCAATATGGAGGATCATCCAGCGGAATACCATCGCCACCCTGTCCCCGAAACTATGTGTTCTCCTGCGGAGCTGTCATACGTCCAGTTCCCTGTGGTGCCAGCTCGTGCAGTGGTTATTAGGTTAACCACTTGAGAGAATATTATAATAAAATAAAGAAAAAAGAAATAAAATTTAATAATAATCAACAATTTGCATTGATTTAATGGGTTTCTAGGAGAATAGATTTTAGAAAAGAGTATTTCAGAGAGTATTTCAGAGTAGATTATGATAGATGGAGATATAGATAGTCTGAGAGTTGGAAAGATAGTTAATCTGAGATATGGATAGTTTGAGGGATAGAAATATCTAATAAATAGATAGTCTGAGAGTTGGAAAGACCGTTAATCTGAGATATGGATAGTCTGAGGGATAGAAATATCTAATAAATAGATAGTCTGAGAGTTGGAAAGATAGTTAATCTGATATATGGATAGTTTGAGAGATAGAAGGATTATTAATCTAAGATATGGATAGTCTGAGAGATAGAAATATCTAAGGAATAGATAGTCTGAGAGTTGGAAAGATAGTTAGTCTGAGATATGGATAGTCTAAGAGATAAAAGATCTAAGAAATAGATAGTCTGATAGTCTGAGAGTTGGAAAGATAGTTAGTCTGAGATGGATAGTCAGAGGGATAAAAATATCTAAGAAATAGATAGTCTGAAATATAGATAGTCTGGGAGATAGAGAGATACAGAGATATATTGATAAATAGTTAGAGAGATTGAGAGATACAAACATACTTATAAAGAGACATATAACTTTTTAGATATTACTGCCTTTCTAAATTAATTATTTTATAAATTTATTGAATTTACAAAAGATTAAAACATCTAAAATAAGTGAACCCTCTTAAGTTAATAACTCTATTAAATTCTTTACGCAGCAGTGAGTTGGCTATTGACAATTATCTTTATATATACTTATTTTATACCATATATGTATTTGTATATTTTTCGTTGTTGTTGTACAAATTACAGCTTGAAATAAATCACTATAACGATTTAATGACTTTCATAAATAAAGCTAGCCACGACGGGGCCCTTGGTGCTTTTTGCAATGGGGGAATCATCCCGATGACACTTAATGGCAGTCACAATGGGAATAAAATCCATGTCGAGTGCCGACTTACCCCGCCATATATACCACCTTCCATCAGCAGCAGCATCAGCAGCAGCATCCGCAGCAGCAGCAGCAGCAGCATCACTCCCAGTCGGCTTCAAATTAAAGTTCCATTTGCAGTAAGATGACTTCTGAGTGTAGTTTATGTCATTTGTCTGTCAACTTGTTGTTTACATTTTAGGGCCCATTTTGCGCTACTCCAGCTAAGCTTAATGTTGCAGTTAAACTCAGCAAAAAGTGTATGGCACTTGTTATTTATGCTGACACATTCACATCCACATTCACGACTAGAGGACTCTCCAGGACTGGGCCAGGATTCTGGCAAGGGGAGCAGCAGCAGGAGGAGGTTGATGATGGTCTCTGGCGATGAGTTTCAGTTGTGGCTTTTACAGCAATTTTATATGAAAAAGGCGATTTTGATGAAATGTGTACCTACGTTATGGGGGAGGTAGCATCGAGTTCTCGCTGATTGTTTATATTCGGCACTTTTACGGCATTACACTATATACCAGTATATATATTTATATATATTAAGGGGCTGTTTAGTTTACCTGACACTTTCAAGTTAACCGGAGTGTAAGGAAACGGTCCTAAGTACATATAATTACTCTTGTTTGTCAACGTCTACGGAGGGAAGGGAAATTCTCCGGTCTCCGGGTCTTAGTTCTCCTCTCTTTCTTTCTCTCTCTCTCTTCACACAAAATCAATATTTGGCCAGTGTTTTTCGACCAATAAAAATTAAATGGCAACCAGAGAGCAGAGCACAAGTTTTCGGCTTTCTGAATGTGCCAGAAAATGTTTTAGTGGCAACAAGCAAGGCTATTAGACAAAAGCCAACAAAAGGCAAATAATTACATATGCATACAAATGCCAAAACCACTTAGGCCAGAGACAGGGATCGGTGGTGCCTTAAATCGGCATCGGAATCTGAATATTGGCCAAATGTTAGTTTCCTCTAATTAAGGCTTTCAAGTTGAGTTTTTGGCCTTTAAATGAAGGTATCCTTAAAGCAGCTAATTTTATTATTTATTTAACATTTTTACCAAGGAAATGCCAGTGAAATTTAAAGGCAGAGAGATCGTTAGGTCTTTTCTTTATATAAAAGAAGGTATCCTTAAAGCAGCTAATTTGATTATTTATTTAACATTTTTATCAATCATTTTAAATCCCTTATTTTTAGATTTTCATATATTTTTGTATTTCCTGACATCCTTGTTAAAATTTCATATAATTTAAAACAAAAATCAAGGAAAAGCCTGACCTATACACTGGTTTTTCTGTTATTTTTGAAGTTATCCTTAAAGCAGCTAATTTTATTATTTATTTAACATTTTACCAAGGAAATGCCAGTGAAATTTAAAGGCAGGAAAATCGTTTGGTCTTTTCTTTATATCTCTGATGCTTCTATTCTTTAAAAACAACTCATTTAAAAACCTTTATTTGAAGATTTTCATATATTTTTGTATTTTCTGATATAATTGTAAAAATTTCATATAATTTAAAACATAAATCAAGGGAAAGCCTGACCTATAGCCTGTTATTTTCTGTTTTTTTAAAGGTATCCTTAAAGCAGCTAATTTTATTATTTATTTAACATTTTACCAAAGAAATGCCAGTGAAATTTAAAGGCAGGAAGAGCGTTAGGTCTTTTCTTTATATCTTTGATGTTCATAAAACTTCTATTCTTTAAAAATAAATCATTTAAAATCCCTGATTTTTAGATTTTCATATATTTTTAAATGTCCTGACTTACTTGTTAAAATTTCATATAATTTAAAACAAAAATCAAGGGAAAACCTGACCTATAACCTGAGTTTTTCCTTAAAAGAGAAAGACTGACTGGCGGTGGCGGCCATCAAGTTTTCATTTAACGAAATCCGGATTTATTTGAAAGTAAATAAGGACCACGGGATACCCGTGAGACCAATTAACTTTGTTCGCTGTAAAATGCCATCTGGTTGAATATGAAATCCCAGTTGCAGGCCAAAAAAAAAAGAAACCAAAAACAAAACCAAAAACAAAAAAGACAAAAAACAAAAAAAAATATAAAAATACAAAAAGACAGAGAAAAAAAGTCAGCATTTTTGTGGGCCCAGCGAATATAAAGTCCCAGTTCCGGCACAAAATAAATCTCTGTCCCCGATTCCCTGGTCCCAGGTCCCAGTTCGGTCTCCGGTCTCCTGTCTCCTGTCTCCTGTCTCCGGTCTCTGGCCCCGGTCACCACCCTGGTCACCCATGGCTAAGACCCCTTTTTTTGGACAATCATCGCATCTCCGCTGGGGGTCACACCCAAAGTCACAAAAGTCACGCCAACGTCAGCAGTGATCAGTTTGAATGGGGTGGAAAATGGCAGCAGGAAAAGCAGCAGCGTTGGCCTGGGTTTCAGTCTCGGTTTCGTTTCGGTTTCGCTACGCTTTTTCGCTGGAAAAGTGCGAGAGAACCGGCCACAATCTGTGGGCCATCATCATGGGGCATCGACATGGCCATCGACATGGACATCTACATCTACATCGATGGCCATCGAGGACACGTGTCCGTCGTGGTTTGAGGCTAGGCATGGGCCTGGCATGGCATGGCGCTGCGACAAATGGTCTCCGGACCGGAGTCGCAATGCGAATTCCGGCCACAAAAGCACGGACTCTACAATGGCCACTTCCTTGCCACCTTTTCCGGCGGACCTTATGCGTCCTCCGTTTGCTCATTTCTTTTTCTCTTTCTCATTTCTCGTTGCCCATTGCCCGTTGCTCGTTTTCATTTCTCGTTTTCTGTTGTCGTTTTTCTTGTTTTTTTTCTTTTTTGGCTTTGTTGACAAATCATTCTATGTGCGTGTGTGGTGTGGGGGTTGGGTGTGTGTGTGGAGGAGCAGTCAGGTGGCCCATTGTCCCCTCTAACTGGTATATCATTCATTCAGCCGGGCAACGGATACGCCGATGTTGGGCCAACGTCATCTGGCACTTGGCAATGCACCTGTCGTCCTACGCTTACGCCTCCGCCTCTACTAGGTTCTCCTCGTACTTCCCCTCCCATTGCCTTGCTCCTGATTTCCCCCTGAAACTAGCTTTGCTTACATGTGTAGATGCACAGGCCAAAAAATTATATACTTGGGATCAGGAATCAAGGAAATACTATATATTACCAAGCTTAAGCTTAAAATATGATTGAAACCCAGAATTTAATAGAAACTAAAAGAAAATCTAAATGAAATATATAAAATATATATAAAAAAGGTTTCAAAGTCCTTTAACTGATTGCTAAATAATCTAAATATTATTTAAAATATATAAATAATAATAAATAAAGATATAATATAGTTAGGATCAATGATCAAGGAAATATATTACCAAGCTTAAGCTTAAGATATGATTGAAAACCAGAATTTAATAGAAACTAAAAGAAAATCTTAATAAAATATATTAATTATATTTTAGAAAGGTTTAAAAGTCCTTTAACTGAATGGTAAATAATCTAAATATTATTTAAAACATATAAATAATAATAAATAAAGATATAATATAGTTAGGATCAAAGATCAAGGAAATATATTACCAATCTTAAGCTTAAAATATGATTGAAACCCAGAATTTAAGAGAAACTAAAAGCAAGTCTTAATAAAATATATAAATTATATATAAAAAAGGCTTAAAAGCCCCCTAACTCTATCCTAAATAAACGAAATATTATTTGAAATCAAATACCAGAACCAATCCTTTAATTCTCTCCGCACTAAATAACCTTTCCCCTCTTCAGAAACTTCCATAAAATACAATTTATTTAACACTTTCTCCCCTGACCCTTAATAATGTTAAAACTAGAAGAAAATCTTAATAAAACATTTAGATTATTTAAAAAAAAAAGGTTTAGAAGTCCCCTAACTATATGCTAAGAATCTAAATATTATTTAAAATAAATAACTTTCCCCTCTTCAGAAACTTCCATAAAATACAATTTATTTAACACTTTCTCCCCTGACCCTTAATAATGTTGCAAACATTTTCTTTTTTTTACCATTATTAAGAGGCAGAGTTGCCAATCACAAAAGAGGGCCACACTCTACCAGCCCAGCAGATCTTCGAGAGTTTCTTCATAGGGAGTCCCCACCGTTGGATGGGCAGCATCGAAGAGCTGGAACAGGTGATCCAGCAGCTGGACACGCTTCAGCTCATCGGGTTCAAGATCCTGGAGATGCTTGTGCACCTGCATAAAGTAATCACCTTTAACCTTGCTGCTGTGAGCATCCGCCGCTTGGCTTAGCTCCTCGAATTTTTGCTGAAATTGCTCGATAAGATCAATCTCGGAGGGACCATCCACCAAGGCGAGTGATGGTGGCTGCTTAAGGATCGACAAGAAATTGAGCACATCGTGGGTGTAGTCGCCCAGAGAGATGCTCAGCTCGACCACAGTCATTAGCAGTTCGTTATCATCCGTCTCATCGTCGGTGATGCTATTTAACCATGACTTTTGGACCATTTTGGATTTCTAGAGGAACCAGTAATAATGATATAATATAAAATAATAATACAAGAGAATTTCTTACGTTTAGAACCAGAGCTAAATTTAAATAAAAGTTCAAATTGGAAATTAAACTGACCGACTGACTGACTATATTTTTTTTGGTTCTCCATTTTGAAGGCTTTTAACAAGCCTGCTTTTCTGGGATTTCAAAATGTGTGGAATTTATCCTTTAAATCAAATAGTTCTCTGGCTTGCAAAATTCCAATTTAATATGCATTATATAAGGCTTAATGGGAAATAAATATATATATTGTATATTGTATATAAAATAAGACGAGATTAACCCCCATTTTGTACTATTTTTCGCTCGATGTATGTGTGTGTGCCATGCCGCCTGGCAATGAAAGACACAAAGAGTCACTGCATCAATGGGCGAGTTTGAAGGCACGATGACTAGATTACGCTTATAATGAAGGCCTCGGGGGGAGCACACAGTAGTTGGGGTTGGGGTTGGTGCTGGGGCTTTGGTTGGTGCTGGGGGGGTGAGACCCTTAACCCTCTGTCTGTCATGCGGCGAAAGGTAAGCCCAGGCCCAGGCAGAGGTACCCACTGGGGGAACGCCAAAGCGAGCAACCAGCTTGGGCTGGGCTCTGCTGCTGCTGCTGCTGCTGTTGCAAAAAAATAAGGAATTATCATGAATGGAAACTAATCCTGGCCATGCCCTGAAAGCTTATCACAGAGCCGGCTTTCTGTGGGTCTTTAAAATATATATAAATATATATATGTATATGTGAGCTCTGCGGCTTCATCATTGAATTTACAGAAATTTTTGTAATATTCAAAGGAAAACTTACATTACTCGAGTAGTTTTTTGAGGGAAATTAAAAAAGGGGCAAGAGAGAGAGAGAGCCTCACAGTTTTTACAATTTTCACTCAATGGCTGCCTGACCACCTCATTGGATTAAGCATTAAGGAAGCACACACTCTGAGGGATTTCTTTAATAAATTAAAGATTTTCCTAAGGGTTTCTTCTTAATTTAATATTTGTTATTTGTTTAAAATTGTTAAAATTTCATTAGAATTCCCTAAGGTTGTCCTGGCTGTTATTATTGTTGTTTTCTAAACTATTTTTTAATAACAAAACCGACTTTTTGGAGGCAACACAACGACAACGACGGCTACTTTGACAGTTTATCACTCAGCCAAAAGTTTGTTGGCGGAAAAACTTAAATGATTTCTGGGAACGCCCGCAGCGGGAAATAAAATTAGTAACTTTTTCAGAAGGCAGCTCCTTAATATTGATTAAGTTGCCCGAAAAAGGTAATACGAAAATACCTTTTAGACCTTTTGTACCTTTTGTACCTTTGCCATTAAGCAAAGGTCAGCAGCCAGAAGCAGGAACGTTCAATGAACCCTCGAAAATAACTCACATACTGTGAAGAGCGAGAGCCAAGAGAACTTTATTTTTATAATCATGATTCATGACATGGAAATGGCTGCGAATGGAAATATTGTTGTTCATTTTTATTCCAGCTGGAAGGGAAGGGAAGCGGGTTGAAAACTCGGATATGAAGAGTTCATTCAACTGTGCCAAAGTGAACTCAACTTTATTTATTTTGTTTTTTGCTTGTTTTTATTTTATTATTTTCTGCATTCTGCATTCTTTGCATCCCCTTAATACGTATATATTTTAAGTGTTGTGCCTTTTTAATTATCCTTTCGGCGAGATGATGAACAAAAAAAAAAGTGTATATAATACACTCCAACCCACGCTTTCAGTGCAACCAGCTGCTTCTGCTCTCCCCTTAAACTTTACTTTTCATTTGTAATTATAACAATTCCGTAGAAGGGAGGGAAAAGAGATGAAAAACTGGCAAATGGCGAAATGGCGGTGCTTATGTAATTACAACACTTCTCTAGAGGAGAGCCCAGGCCGAGTTGCGAAACTCGGGAACGCTGAATGGGGATTACTTCCAACAGACCCACATAGTTCGGGTAATTCCCGGTTAATTGGACTGTCAATTGATGCGGGCCGTGTTGGAAGTGACTGACTGGCTGGCTGGCTGGCTGGAATGGTGGCTGGATGGATGGAGGATGCAACCGCCCCCAAACATTGGAAACTTTGTTCACCCAGCAGCGAGTTTTCCAAGCTCCCTTTAACCCTCGTGCTGCTGCCGTGCTGCTGTGCTGCCTTCTCTCTCTCTCTTCTGTCTCTTAACATTTGTGCAATATTTTGCCATGAATTGACGGGCTCGTTGATAGGCATTCCGATAGTTTATGGGGCCTACAAGGGGGAGGTGCAGGAGGATCCGGGTTATTTGTATGGCCTAAAACTTTTTACCAAAAGGAAGAGGGAAGGCCAAAGCTTGTTTGCAAATTCAATTGAAATTGCATTTGAAATCATTTCGGCATTTAGCATTATAATACATATTGTAGCTGTGTATATATAACTATATATAATATATATATATATATTGTGTGTATGTTAGTTTGCAATTTACCACAATTTGCACAATTTATTTGCTTTGACTTTGACTCTTCCAATTGTGCACACATTTTCCAACCTATTTTATTTCATTTGATTTCCATTCCCTGGCAATTCATTTCAATTCCAACACAAACACACACACAACCATCTATTTCCATTTTTATTGTTTCTGTTTCGGCATCATTTTCATTTTCATTTTCATTACGACTAAAGTGCGGTTTTCGCACACCCAAAGATTTGACCGACAAACGGACAATCGCCGCATCCTGTATCGTCCTTGTACTCTGATACAGAGAGACGAGAGACGAGACGAGATGAGAGAGAGTACAGGCAAAGTGTCGATTGAAAGCAATTTGATTTGGCCAACAATCTGCTGGCTGATTGAGGAATTCCGCCGGATGATAGGCTGCGAAAATTATCGCACATTTTGAGTGCTGTGCGGCCGTGTACTTTTTAATCGTTGGGTTGATGGTGGTTGATGGTGGTTCGGGGGCTCGGGGTTCGGGGGACTCGGGGCTTGGCGCATTTTGGCGCAGTGGGATTTGCTTTGCCAAAATTGCGTAATGGCTACTAATACAGCAAATGCTAGAATATGACTAGAATGCCAAAAATGCCAGCAGCAGCAGCAGCAGTAGGAGCTCCATTTCCATTTCCATTTCTATTTCCACTTCCATTTCCCATCTAACCCCTTCCACCATCCACCACTTCCACTTTTCCCAACAAAAATAATGGAATTTATTAGCGCGCGCGAGATGTAAAAACATTTCTCGCCCAACGCAGCACAGCTCAGCGCATTACTCTTTGGGGAGCCACGCTAGATTGACCACGAATTAAATCCATTATCGGCCTTTCGGCCTGTGCTGCTGCTGCTGATGCTGCTGTTGGTGCTGCTACTGCTGCTGCTGCTGATGCTGATGCTCCTCCTGGTGTGTGTATCTATCTATTATTCAAGTTTTAAGTCCCCCCTTTCTGTTCTTTCCTTTTTTTTTTTTGCTCTTCTTAATCCGCTTAAACTCGCTTCGGCGAAACTGTTAAAATTCCAGGATTAGCGGACCTGCACTAACATTGGCTAAGGTCAAACTGTACGAACAGCTTGGGTTCCAAGCAAAGCTTTGACCCCTGCGAATAACAGTAGCCCTCACAGCGCTGTTAAAGGCATGTAAGCTGCACAGTGGCAAGAAAGCAAGTCAACATTAAATTAAAGCCTTTAAAGTGTTTTCCAAAATAACAACTACAATAAATGCCTTTGCAAATTTATAATACAAATAATTAAGTAAATAAAAAAATTTAAATAATATGAATTATTAGACAACTTTTAGACCATGTTCCAGACCACTTTTAGACCACTTTTAGATCATGTTCCAGACCACTTTTGGATCATGTTCCAGACCACTTTTAGACCATGTTCCAGACCACTTTTAGACCATGTTCCAGACCATTTTAGACCACTTTCAGACCATGTTCCACTACTTCTAATAATTCATATTTTTATAATACAAATAGTTTAGTAAATAAAATAATTCAAAATATTTTTAAAATGTTCTTTAGTTTTTATATATTTATGTATGCCATGTTTTCTATCTATTTTTATATTTTTTTTTAATATATTTTAGTTAATTTTTATTTTATTTCCTTAAAAAGGATTAACAGAATTGAAGAGAACTCAACTCCTTTAGCAACAATGTTGCTCTCTCTTGTTGGCCTAGGTTAACAGCTGTAAAGGCCAGCAGCTAAATAACAGAGCTAGAGGGGAAATGATTAACAGCGGAAACGGAAGCAGCTTGTGTCATATGCCTTCCACGAAGATGGCTTCCCCTGCGTAGCAAAGCTATCGAACAGTGATGCTTGGTTGGAAGGGCACGTGACACGACTAATGGGAAAACTATCGCAAAAGAGGCACAAACTATTAAATTATTAAGAATTAATAAATAAAATAGAAATGTATGAATATAAATATATTAAAAATAAAGTTCTAAGGTGAATAAGTTTCTAGGTGAAATGTTTGTGGGTTTTCTCAGTTTTTAGTCACAAGAAAATTGCAAAGAATTAAAAGAAATAAATAAATGTATGCAAATATTTATAAATATGTTCTTAGCTGTTTTCTTCTATATTTTTATTATAATTTATTTAAGGACAACTATTCTTAACAAAATAATTAAGATTTGTTAAATTTTCACGCTGCTCATCTCCCTTAAATGCTTAATTTATGGCTTGTACTCTAAGCTTGTAAATATTTTCCATAATTATGGTCATAAACCATAAGCCATACATTTATGGAAAGCATTGTTATGGCGCATTCTTTATGGCAAACTCTGTCCCAAAGCTGGGAAAAAAGGACGAAAATAAGCTCGTTTTAGAGTTGCAAACCCAAAAAGCTGAAAGCTAAAAGAAAGTGAAGGTTTTTCTGCGGCGAAAGTGGACCAAAGTTGTGTGTTTTCTTTTCGTTGTTGTTGTTTTTATTGTTGTTATTATTCGATTTCCCCCGCTTAAGCTGGAGCTTTTCTCTCAGTTGGCCGCGAGTTTTGGCACCGAACGGTCTACGAAAATGAGCGAATTTTCCGGCCGCAGTTCCGTTTCCGCCTCAGCCTCCTTGTTTTGATTATTTTTTACTATTATTATTATTATTGTTGCAACAGAAAGTGATAAACAGAGATAAAGTGAGCTGTTTCAAGTGTCCTGTTTCAAGGAAAAACTAAGGAATTTTGGCATAAAATAAACCCAGAGGGGTTTTCCATTTTTGTTGTGTTTTTTGTTTGAGGAAAAACCCAGGAGGCAAATCCAGGTGAGGTGTTGCTTTGCCTCTGTGCTACTTTCAGCTGTTGTTTTTGTTGTTGTTGCGGGATAACCTAGGAAAAGCGCCAGTAAATGCGTCTGTCTGTGTGTGTTTGTGTGTGTGTATTTCCGCCAAGTTGCTCTAGATTTTCGGGCTTCCCAATTTCCTACGTCTTCGCCTCGCATTTTTGATTACTTTGACTTTCGCCCGCTTTTCACTCTCCATTTCGCAGTGAAAACTTTTTTGATTTTCCCCCTTTTTTTTATTTGTTTTCCCCCCTTTTTGTTTCGTTTTCAAGGATGCGTGTGGACCGAGAGACACATCCTCATTACAGTTGTCTCTCCTCCTCTGTGTGACGTGACCGGAGTTCATTCCTTTTGTTGCCCCAAAAAAAGGAAAAGAGGTCACTAGCCGCGGCGACACTTTCAGGCCCAAAAGCCTGCCTTACTCCACTCCACTATATATACACATATATCGGGCCACAGAATATATATATATACTATATAGCCAGATATCGGGGTGTGCGTGTGCAACAAAAGACAGAGCCCAGAGCCAGTGGAATGACCTCGGAGTAGGTTAATGAAAAGTGGCACTACGGCTGCTGGCTGCTGGCTGCTGGCTGCTGGCTGGGCCTCTTGCCAACTAGTCCTTCTCCCTGCCTCCTGCCTCCTGCTCCTTGCTAACCCCTCACCGAAAGTTCCTCCTTTTAGCCACAATGTGTGACCAACTTAGGTCCTGCACTTGCATAAATTTTGTAAGGAATATGTCTTCATTGAATTTTATTATTAAATCTCTTATATCTCTTAGTTTAAATCATATTTTTGATATTTTTAAGTTATTTCCCTAACTATTTTATCCCAGAAACCTTCTAAACCCTATTTTTATGAAATATTATTGTTTATTTGTATTTTAAACTCTTAAATCTTTTAGTTTAAATCATATTTTTGATATTTTCAAGCTTTTATCAAGCTTTTTATCACAGAAACCTTCTAAACCCTATTTTCATGAATTATTATTGTTAATTTATATTTAAATCTCTTAAATCTTTTAGTTTGAATTTTTTAATATTTTAAAGCGATTTCTTGGCCTATTTTATCCCAGAAACCCTCTAAACCTTATTTTCATGAAAATTTAATGGTTTTTTGTATTTAAATCTCTTAACTCTTTTAGTTTTAATCATATTTTTGATATTTGCAGCGATTTCTTGGCCTCTTTTATCCCAGAAACCTTCTAAACCTTATTTTCATGAATTATTACTGATTATTTGTATTTAAATCTTTTAAATCTTTTAGTTTTAATCATATTTTTGATATTTTCAAGCGATTTCTTGGCCTATTTTATACCAGAAACCTTCTAAACCTTATTTCCGCAGCAGAAATAAGGCCCATTTCTGAGTATTTCTATGCCACAAGGATTTCTGTGCTACCTTAAAAAGAATAATAAATGTTTAAAAATATTTTGAAGTCTTAAAACCAAATTTTTAATAAAAAAATATTTTAAAATAGCAAAAATTAAATTAAAAATACAACTTACAATGCCTTTTTGCAAGTGTACATGGCCAGTGAGTGTGTGAGAGACGCGTTTATAGTTAGAACCTCCCATTAAGTGCCCATTACACCTGTTATTCTGTCAACTTTTGCTGCAATGAGTGGGGGGGGGGGAGCCCCAGGACCTGCTCAGACTCTAATGTACTTAATCCTGGCCAGCTGGAATATAATTAAACCGATTTAATAGGCAGCTCAATGAACTGAATGAGCCAGTTAATGGCAAAGCATATAAAAAAAAGATAACTTGACGAACCTAATACAGTGAAACTTCTATAGGAATTACAACCAAGAGTTAGCAGGAGTTCAGCTGTAATTTCTGACAAGTTTCCAGTTACTTTGAGAACCTAGAACGTCTAGAAACTGGTTAAAGATGGGCAAGAGTCAGCCGGTTCAGGTTAAAGTGATCCATTGTCATCATTGCTGAGGGAGCAGGCGTTCCCTGCCTTCTTCCCTGCCCAACCTGTCCATCATTCCGCCGCTTTGAAGTGGCAATGCCTGCGTCTTTGGTTACACAAATTCAATTGAAAAACTGTCAAAGTTTTGTGATTGAGAACGAGTACAAGCACCTGTGTTTCCCCCTGCTGCCCATGATGAGGCAAATCTCTGGGTGTAAAGCGATCCAAGATGAAAGTGTTTTGCCTCCGCCTCCGCCTCCAAATCTAAATCCAATCTAGCCATAAAGCCATTGTCATTAGTTTCCAATGAAAACATTTGGGTTTTATTTTCGTTTCGCTGACAAATGACTCATTGATGGTTGCTTCTTTTTTTGTTTTTTTTTGAGGAACTGCAACAACCCATTGACACACTTTTAATTATATTTATTTTTCGCTGACAGGAATGCTTCATAATTAAAATTAGGAACCCATATATACTTGTATATGGATGGGAGTCCTACGCCGGCGATGATGAGCTTCACCATCAGCCTGGCTTTGCTGTTGCTGGCTGTCCTGGTTATGTGCCTGCTCTTCGCCTGCCACTGCCTGGGTCCCAGGGCAGCCAACTGGATGAGGATGAGGTCCAGCAAGGAGGAGAAGATCGGTTTGTCCAATCACAAGCACAAGCTCTTCCATGCCAATGGCTATATGGCCAGTGTGAGTGTGAAAATTCTATATTATTTTTCTAGATTTAAGAAAAAAATGTCTCTAAAACTAAGAAAATCTTTTGCAACTCTCCTTGCAGATCCAATCCGGCTCGGAGTTCCTGCTGAGCACCAGCGGCAGCTTCAAGCGCTTCGATACCATCGACAAGGACGACTACAATCGTTCTCAACAAACACAACTCCTGCTGATCAATGGCAACGGCGGTGGCTCTATAGCACCGGGTTCCTCCTGCTCCGGCACCACCGTTGTGGAGGCCACCACCCCCATGTGGAATCTGCCATTGGCAGACAAAGGCATTCCACCGCAGCCTCTGCGTCCAGCGCCAGCACCAGCAACAGCTTCAGCTTCAGCTTCCATTTCAACTCCCAATAGCGCGGGACCTGCCAGCAAAACTGTGTCCTTCTCCTTTAGCCAGGTGAACGAGGTGGCATCAGCGCCAGTTGCCGGGGAACAGGAACGTCGCTCTTGCCTAAGGCTAAACGGTGCAGCTGGTGGCATCTTGCCACAGCCGCTGGAGGCCCCACCGCCGCCGCGACTCACTACATCGGCGTCGGTGAATCTGTCGGCCACAGCCATACCAAGACCCACAACCAAGCGACAGGTGTCCCTGCAGCAGGGCATCAATGGAGGGCAACAGGTGGCCGTTCCTGCTGCTGCTCCCGCTCTAACCGAGGAAGTGGAGAGGAAAACACCGGCTTTGAAGCGCAGAAACTCTAGCACCAATCCCTTTCTGTGCGAGTCCACGGAGCAAATGCCTCAATCCAATCCTGAAGCTCAAACAGAGATCCCTGTTGAGGCTGCAGCAGTTCCTGCAGCTGCTGCTGCTGCTGCTGCTACTGCTGCTGCTGCTGCTCCCACTGCTGCTGCTGCTACTGCTGCTCCTGCAGCTGCTGCTGCTGCTGCTGCTGCTGCTGCTCCTGCTGCTGCTGCTCCTGCTGCTGCTGCTCCTGCTGCTGCTGCTCCTGCTGCTGCTGCTGCTGCTGCTACTGCTGCTGGTGCTGCTGCTCCTGCTGGTGCTCCCACTGCTGCTCCTGCTGTTGCTGCTCCTACTGCTGCTGCTGCTGCTGCTGCTGATGCTGCTGCTGCTGCTGCTCCTGCTGCTGCTGCTGCTGCTGCTGCTGCTGCTGCTCCCACTGCTGCTGCTCCCACTGCTCCTTCCCAAGCCACAGAGCCTAGCCAAGTGCAGGCGCCTTTGTTGGACACCAGTTCGCCTCAGCATCATAATGGCAATCCCTTTGTGGAATCACAGAGCCTGTCCAGTCGCCTGATGAAGCTGCACAACACCACGAATCCCTTTACGGGACTGTCGCAAAGGGTCAAGGGACCGCATTTGCTGCAAAAGACCATCTCCGAGGATTATCTCTTTCGCAAACTGGGCGTCAACAATTCCATGGCCAATGGTCATGTTAATGGCAATGCAAATGGCAATGGTAATGCCAATGGCAATGGCACCTGGTCCTTCGGACGCTCCCTGCTACGGCAGGACTCTACGCTAAGCCTGGGCATGGGCATGGGTCTGGGCAGGCGCAATAGCTCTCAAATCTCATTGGATTCGGGCTCTGGATCGGTGAGCGGCTCCCTGGAGGGCATTAATCTGGAAAGAGCCATCTCCTGTGACTCTGTTACCTCGGATTCGACGCTCTTCCTTGACCAACTGGATCAGCCCTACACACAGATCACAGGTTATCTGTGCGTGGGTCTAAATTATGATAAGTAAGTCTAAGATTTGAGATCTTTTAGGGTTGCAAATATATAATATATTTTGTTTTTAGGAACAGCATTAGCAATGAGGGCATGGAGCTTACAGTGAGTGTCCTGGAGGCCAAGGGTCTCATTTGTCCCTTTAGTGTGGAGTCATTGGACACGTTTGTGCGCATTTACCTGGTTCCTGATCATCCTGGGGCCATGCAAACCAAGGTGAGTGACCTTTGAGTTCTCTGAAAAGTATATATAAAACCTTATTACAGGTGGTTCAGGCCGCCCTGACGCCCTGCTACAATGAGAGCTTCAACTTTTGGCTGCAAAAGCGACAGGCCAGGCACAGCCTTTGGTTCCATCTCTATCACAATGGTCCTGCCCACACTCTGATCGGGGAGGCGGAGATGGAGATTGGTGAGATGCCGCGGCCCATTACCACCTGGATACCTCTCTCGGATTCACGCAAATGCAATGCCCGCTGGGGTGAGCTGATGTTCTCTTTGAGCTATTTGCCCACGGCAGAAAGACTCACCATTGTGGTGGTCAAAGCCAGAAATCTAAAGCTGGATGCAGAGCAGGCCTCAGACGCAGTGCAGAGTGTGTTTGTCAAGGTGAGGGAGAAGGGGAAATCCTTTGCTTAATCCCTACATTTCTTAATCTATTTGTTCCTAAGGTCTACCTGATGGACAACGATCGCAAGGTCTTAAAGAAGCGCACCTCGTTGAAGCGCAAGGATCGTAGCCCCATTTTCAATGAATCAATGATATTCAGTGTGCCGCCACCAAGTCTGACCACCACTCAGCTTCGTCTCACTGTATTTGGAGTGACCAACGGCGGAGGTGGAGCTCCTGTGGCTCTGGGTCATGTGGTTGCCGGCAGCTGTGCCGTGGGCAAGGGTCTAAGGCACTGGCACCAGATGCTCTCCTCGCTACGCAAACCGGTGGCCATGTGGCATGTCCTGCGGCGGGCCGTCAATCAGCCGGTGTTTACGGGCGGCGCCGAGGCGGTGGTGGCTGCCATGCAAAACACTTTGCAGCGCTCCAGTGCCAAGAGGAACAGCATTGTCTAAGAGAGAGAGAGAGAGAGGCTTTAGCGGCTCCTCTGATCATTGGACACAAATTTTATGCCTCAATTTAACGCGTTTTAGTTGGAAAACCCTTTCGGTTAAAGGAGAGGTGGGAGTCAGAGACAGATCCTTGTGGAAAATCGCATTTACCACGCCAATTTACTCTTGCCCTGAGAATTTCTTACTTTTCTACTGCTTCCCCCGAACCAGAAGTATTATTATATAGAAAGAGAGAGAGAAAAACCCCGCACCAAAGGACAAACGAGCCTATTAACTAGTTATATATATATTATATATACAAAAACATATATATTATTGTCGCGCACTAATTGTTATGTAATGGATTTTATTGTACCGAGCATATGGACTCGTATCTGGTGGCTTGGAGTCGCGCACTTGTTGAGATTTATCGTTGCAAAACAGCAAGAGAAATAATTGTAGAACTCTCTTCGGGGGTTTCTTTGAAATTAAAGTAATTTTGATCAGGAATATAATTCTAATAACTCGAATTTACCTCAAAACTCTCTTTCGGGGTTTTCTTTTTTAAATTCTATCGATTTTGATCTGGAATTTACCTTCTAATAATTCTAAGTTACTTCGAAATAATTCTAAAACTCTTTTTCGGGGATTTCTTCATTAAATTAAAGTAATTATGATCAGGAATATACCTTGTAATAATTCTAATTTACTCCAAAATAACTCTAGAACTCTTATTCTAGATTTTCTTAATTAAGTTCTATTAATTTCGATCAGGAATTCTAATAATTCGAATTTACCTTAAAAGAATTCTAAAACTCTCTTTCGGAGCTGTCTTTTATAAGTTCTATCAATTTTGATCAGGAATATACCTTCTTATAACTCGAATTTACCTCAAAATAATTGTAAAACTCTCTTTCGGGGTTTTCTTCATTAAATTAAAGTAATTTCGATCAATAATATACCTTCCAATAATTCTAAAACTCTCTTTTAGGGTTTTCTTTTTTAAATTCTATCAATTTTGATCAGTAATAATTTTAATTTACCTCGAAGTAATTCTAAAACTCTCTTTAGGTGTTTTCTTTATTAAATTCTTTTAAATATGATCAGGAATAAACCTTCTTCCCGTTTTTACTCCCAAATTTGTTAAAAAAGTCACTTTTATATGAATTTCATGACTTAAATAATTAATTTCAATTCTCTAAGGTGTCTAATATATTCGTAATTATTTTTTAATCATTTTAAATTCTCCAGAAAAGCGTGGCACTTTAATTGTAATCACCATTTGTTTGGTCTAACAAAAGGAATATCTGTGAAAACAGAAACCAAACAGCATTTCAACACTCGAATCATTTTCAAATATGAAAATCATCTTGAATGGCCAGACTTCTGCCACTTGAGATCTCCGATTTCCCCACTTCAAAACGAAGGCAAGGGGGGAAGACAATACAATTATTTCGCTTGCTGTACGGCTGTAGGCTGGCGACCAGTGAGCCTGTTATATGTAGTTAAACTCCTTCCCTAGATAGATCGTCCTTTGGCAATCAATCGTTGTTGAATAAGAGCAAAGAGGTGGGGGAAAATCGAACAAAATCGATAAAAATCGATTAAAATCGATCAAAATCGATAAAAGTCGATAAAAATAGATTAAAATCGATAAAAATCTCTAAAATTCGATGCTTCCCCTCCTCTATGTCAAAGCTGGCCCCTTGAGAGCATTGTGATATGATATATTAGAATGATTCAGAGTGCCGAGTCTGTATCGTATCGGAGAAATCAAAGTATTTAACGACAGTTTGCAATCCATAGCCGAATTGTATTATCTATATTATATATATAGTATATATAGTATATAGTATACAGTATATTGTATAATGGACACACCAGCGATTGTTTTTGTACTTTTGTGATGATGATTTGCATTCGTTCGGATTTTGTAGTTTTATAATTAGATTTAGTTGGTTCAAGTTGGATCAAAATGTATGTAGAATATGTATGGATTTCCATTTAGAGAGCGTTTTTTGTAAACAGTAAAGGACAATAACTTTGCAAGCATTTATATATAATTCCAAGTGATTCGAATCGAATCGAATTGAATCGAATAATTGTAGTAATCGAAGGCTTAGTTATCAAAACCCATTAATCAGATTCTCCAGATTGTCCGCTGGATCCGCTTGGATGTCCTTGTAGAGCGTAGAAGATCGCACTCGCACTCGCACTTGCACCTGTCTAGAGTCCTTTTATAGCCGCACCTTTTGATACTCTGACCAACAAAATCGTGAGAGCCTGCACAGAGTTCTAAGCTGAAGCTGAAGCTTTATATATAAGCACTAAAATCCTGTAATGTCACTCAAACTCGCTCAGTCCTTCAACGGAACAATGCGTTTCACTTTTGTAAAGCACAGAGAAGAGCACATATAGTTTATTTTCTAGAAATTCTTCAAGAATTTACTAACTTTCGATAACATATCGCTTAATGGGGCTGAATTCGATAACATTTGACAATCGCCAGTAACAAAAATTGAGCTCAATCCTATTCCTTACACTTGTGAAACGCACTGTAACCAGAAATTTAAAAAGTAAAAAATATAAAAAAGCTGCTTTTTTGTCTGTTATTTATTTATTAATTTTTTTTTTACATAAACATAATGTTTGTTGGCTAAACTAAAATAATAAAAAAAGGAAATCGTGTTGAATTTGTATTTATACGAAATATATATATATGAAATGTACGTGCTATATGAGATAATGCTACAAATTGTTATACAAATAAATCAGAATTGACTCAAACAAAAAATAAAAAAGAAATATAATATATAAACGGATACAAGATATTAAAGGAAGCAACTAGAAATCAATATGCACATTGACGAAATACAGAGTCCAAACAGAGAGAGCAAGAGATAGAGATTTACAGATGACAGAACTACAGTCAGGCCTCGAGAGAAAGAACCAAGGATTTGGGTAAGGAAATAGTTTAATATGGTTTTTATTTATTTATTTTTGGTTCGCATTTTTAAAGAAACTATAAGTGTTATGTGAAATATCTTAACTTTTATTAGATATTATATCAAATCTAGAGTTTTGGAAGAAAAAGAAAAAGGAAAATTGTAAAAAAGAAAATTGTTGATTAATTAAATTTATTTTTATGTGATTTACATTTTAAAGGAAACTTAATCATAGATTCTGTAACCTCTGAGATATTGGTGAGTAAGAGAACAAGCCTAAATAATTCAAAATAAATTACAAATAAAATAAATAACACAAAAAACGAACAGAAAATATAGTAAATAAATAAAAGTAAATACAAATAAACAAAAATAAATACAAATAAATACAAACTAAATAAAAATAAATACAAATAAATACAAACTAAATAAAAATCAATGTAATTAAGGCACAGAAAATGATCAAATCCTCTTCAGAGAGTCTCTCACCTCTCTATTTTAAAAGTAACTCAATCATAGCTTCTATAACCTCTAAGATATTGGAAAGTTAAAGGAACAGGCCTAAATAATTCAAAATAAAATGAAAATAAAGTAAATAACACAAAAAACGAACAAAAAATAAATTTAATAAATGAAAATAAATAAAAATAAATAAAAACAAATGAAAATAAATAAAAATAAAAAAAAAAAAATAAATAAATAAAAATAAATAAAAATAAATGAAAATAAATAAAAATGAATGAAAATAAATAAAAATAAATGAAAATAAATAAAACTAAATAAAAACAAACGAAAATAAATGAAAATAAATAAAAAAGAAATGAAAATAAATAAAAATAAATGAAAATAAATAAAAACAAATATAAAATAAATAAAAAGAAATATAAAATATATGAAAATAAATACAAATAAATAAATATAAAAGAAAATAAATGAAAATAAATAAAAATAAATGAAAATAAATAAAAATAACTACAAACTAAATAAAAATTAATACAAATAAATACAAACTAAATAAAAATCAATGTAATTAAGTCACAGATAACGATCAAATCCCCTTTAGAGTGTCTCTCCTGCCGCCGTTTGTATCTTTTGCCAGCCATCTGTGCGACCATTGGATCTTCTATATTTAGAGCCAGCGATTAGCAGCCAATGGCAGGCGAGGATCCAGTCCAGCCTCCTCCGTCCGGGTTTAACCACTTGACGCTGCCAGGCTGTCTGCTGTCGGCGACAAGTAGCCGCCGCGGTTGCCGTTCCGTTGCCGCCTCCGTTTCAGTGCTTAAATGTCAGTGTTGCTGCTCGAATCCTTTCAGTCGATCAGCAACAATCAGCCAGGATGATGAGCAAGGATCAGCAGCAGCAAAGCCAGGCCACAGAGTCAAGTGCCAGAATTATCAGTCCCCGGGAGAGACGTTTGCTACGAACGCCCAAGTGTGCTCGTTGCCGGAATCATGGTGTCATCTCCTGCGTCAAAGGCCACAAGCGGCTGTGTCGGTGGCGCGAATGCTGCTGCCCCAACTGCCAGCTGGTGGTGGATCGTCAGCGGGTAATGGCCGCCCAGGTGGCTCTACGTCGCCAGCAAACCATGGAGGCCCTGGAAGCCAGCACCACCAGCAACAGCACCACTCACAGCAGCGAGGGCGAGGATTCGCTTACCTCCACATCACCGCCGCCAATGCATAGTTCTTTGGGTTTCAACAACAGCAGTGCTTCCTCCTCCTCCTCCACATCACCATCATCAGCATCATCAGCCTTAGCCTCATCCTCATCCTCATCCGCCACAAGACAGGCCTTGATGGCCCAGAAAAGGATTTACAAACAGCGTTTGCGCAGCCTGCAGCAGTCCACGCTACACATCACCGCCGCCATGGAAGGTTAGTCCTTTGAAATTTAACTAAAACACGATTATAAGTCCCTGTTTTTACTGGAAAAGATATGACTTTTATTTGAGTTTTTTTTTTTTATAAAAATTAATTAATTTATAAAGAATTTTAGAGCAGAAAACTCACTAATTCGGGAAAATCTAGAAGGAATTTATGCAAATCTCCTAGATTTTAATTTTTTTGCTTTTAAGGGTAAAAAGATTTTTATTTTTATTTAAATTCGATGTCAAAATGTTGAATTTTTAATATAAAATTTGATTTTACGGGTATCAGTATTTAATTTAATTAAAAGAATTCAAAAATTCAAGAATATTAAGGCAGAAAACTAACTTTTTAGGAAAAAATCAAGCAGTATTATGCAAATTTCTTAGATTTTATTTTTGTTGCATTTGTGGGTAAAGAGATTTTTATTTTTATTGAAATTCTATTTCAAAATGTTGAATTTTCAATTAAAAATGATTTTTTTGATTTTAAGGGTAGCAGTATTTCATTTAATTAAAAAGTTCATAAATTATAAAGAATATTAAGGCAAAAAACCCACCAAATCAAAAATCTAGCAGCAATTTATGTAAATTTCCTAGATTTTAATTTTGTTGTATTTAAGGGTGAAGAAATTTTTATTTTTATTAAAATTTTATGTCAAATCTTTTAATTTCCTATTATAAAATTTATTTTAAGGGCCAAATGTAGGAATTTTTAAAAAATATACTTGAATTCTTCCCCTTTTCTTGTGTATCAATTCGTAAGCTATCTTTGGTCAGGATTTAAGGGCATTCCCATTATCGCTACTCAAAAGATTTGACCATTAGTTTATGCACTTCAAAGATATATATCCAAGATATACATCCCTTTCCCCCCGACTCCTTCTTTCCACCACCATGCGGTGCCAGACTGTCTGGTTCGAGACAGTCTCCGTAATTGGAGATCGTCTCCATAACCATCTCCATCTCCCTTGCCACCTCCACCTCCGACTCCTGACCGATCGATGCTTCGGTGAGGAAAGGACAGGAAATGAGTGATTCCTTTGCAGCAACAATAACAATCCCAATGCCAAACAATAACACCAACAATATGTAGCAATTATTTGGGAGTGAAGAGAAAAAACAATAGAAATGGAAATGGAAATGAAAATGGAAATCGGACGCCCCCGAACGTGTGTACGCACATTTTCCAATCACTTGAGGCCGTAAGGCGATATGCCAGCAAAACGGAAAAACCTCTTGAGATAGAGAGAGGCGAGGGGGAAAAATGTGGCAACAGCAATTGACTTCTTCTCGTTTGGGTTTTTCTTTTTTGTTTCTTTTTTGCTGCCATCTGCTTTTGGAATAATAAGTGGCGATCCCTGGTGCCAGACTGTCTGGTTTGTCGTCTCGCCTCGTCTCTGGTTACCCAACGTGAGCGGCAATTTGTATTCCCCTCCTCCTCATCTTCGTTATCCTTTCGACCCAAAATCCATACTAATTTCGGTTCTTCCCACTTTTTTCTGTTTTTTTTTTTTAGAGTACAAACAGCGCTTTCCCACGTTCAGCTCGCCGCTGATGGAGCGCATGCGCAAACGGCGAGCGTTCGCCGATCCGGAACTGAACCATGTCATGGAGGCCACGCTGGGCGGGAATGCTTTGTACTTTGCCACCGTTGCCGCGGCCGTTCAGCAGGAGCAGCAGCAGCAGCAGCAGCAGCACCACCACCACAACTTGTATCAATCCATGCCGCCGCCGCCTGTGGACACGCCCAGGACACGCCTGACGACGCACTCCAGCATCGCCAAGAAGCCCAAGCTCAGCTTCTCCATTGAGGCCATCATGGGTATTAGCACGTAGCCACTGAGACTCTCTCTCTCCTCTCTCTGTACATAGTCCTAGTATTAAGTGTCCTTTTTTTTTGACTATCCTTAAGTTTCAAATGAAATAAAACATTGAAAACTCAAAAGTTTTGGTATTTAAAAGATTTTTAATATATTTTTTGGGGTTCTGAATAAATAAATCCTTAAATAATCTAAATTAATTAATAAATGAAATAAAACAATGAAAATTCAAAGGTTTTTGGTATTTAAAAGATTTTTAATGTATTTTTTGGGGTTATGTATAAATATATCCTTAAATAATCTATATTTATAAATAGAAAACTAAATAATAGAATGAATATAAATCCAAGCAGTCATTGTATAAAACACAAATTATAAAAATTATTACAAATAATTCCTTTTACTCTAACAAACACCAGACTTTTGGGGTTTTCCAAATGGAACAAAATTCTTGGACTAAACCGTTCAGCATTTTAAACTCGGGATACCTATTCGTGCAAAATTTAAGGCAATTGGGGTTATGGCAAAGGATAGGCTGCATGGAAACTTAAAAGACGAAATCTGATAGGAAAATATGTGAGTAATATTGAGAAGATCAGGCAAGGTATATCATAAACATAATTAAATAAAATAAAATAAATAATATCCTCCCTATTCTTACGATCAATACTGAAAATATTATCACCGTTAAACCGTTACATTTCAAATTTTCAAAGCTTTTGCCTCGATCTATCGCTGCCTATCGAAAAAGCTAACAGGGCTGCCGGCGATATATTTATTTTAAAATGTTATCGCTTGCCGCTCTTTTGCTTATATGTGTAAATTGTAGCTGTAGTAGTTAGTACATATACATACATATATACATATATTTTTTTTGTGACAACAACTAGCGTACGCTGCTGAGAAAAACATTTGCCAGCACTTCAGCTGCTGCTTCTGTTTCGGTCGCCGTTTCAGTTTCAGTTGTTTAATTGCGGCGGCTAGCGGCCAAGGAGCTTTGATTTTGTGATTCCGATTTGGATTCTGATTCTGATTGGAACGCACAACACACCGGGAACAGCAAACACACACACACACACACCAGCGCACAACACATTTATTAGGTATATACATACATATATGGTGTAGATAAGTTTATTAATAAGTTTATGGCACACACACTCACACACACGTGGACTGGGGATCACAACAAACGCCGTTAGATAATCGCCTACCACCCCCCCCCCCCTTAGCAACCCAAATCAAGGTAAAAAGTGCAGCGAAAAATCGATTGTTTTCTGCTCTTGAACTACATACACATACATGCGTAAATACATCTGTGGGCACACACATGGCCGCGAAATTCTAATTGGGAGCAGAGAGCATCAAGGAAGTGACAGTGAAAGTGATTTGTGCGCCCAAAAAAAAAACGGTGTAGTACCTCAGATTTTGTTTATCGTTTTGCGTGTTTCTTTAATTGAATTGCGTGTTTCTCCAACAAAAGCCGCTAAATTGTTGCTTCTACGCTCCGGTTTCTTCTTTTTTCTCTATTTTTTTGTTTTGTGTTTGTGTGCGTGTGGCGTTAACAGCTGTTTAGCAAACCAATTAGCACAATATTCCAATCGGGCGTCCTCCCCTCTAATTTGTTTCCTCCTCTTTTTGTTGTTTTTGTTTATTTTCACCCTCTACGTGTCAATCAAGTTGTAATATAATTTGCTCTGACGTTCATCTATAATGTGTATATTTATATAAAATATTAATAATTCAATGCTCTCCTCTTTGGCTTTTAATTAGTTTCAAGCTGCTTATCAGAGAGTTTGCTAGCTATATCTTATCCAGTTGGGATGTGTATGCAGCAGCGTCTGATTAGGATCCCGAGTTGGTCTAATTAGCAGTGGTAGAGGGGGGGGAGCTGGGTGCAAAGTGCACAAAATTCACAGATTTTTGGGGGCTTGTTGCATAATTATGTTTATTGTCAACAAAAACAAATCAAAAAAGCTATGACAAAAACAGTGACTGCTAGAAATTTGTGTACTTTAATAAATTTTATTAGTAATTAACAGGGAAAAGCTTAAATTATAATTTTTATTAAAAATAAGAGGTGAAAAATCAAAACAATTAAAAAAAAATGATATTGCACCCATAAATAGATAAATTAAAATGTTACTAACAAAATTATTCACAAATACATTTTTTTAATAAAAATAAAATCATTTAAGAAACTTTAAAGCTTTAGAAAAAAATAATATAAATAATAAATTACAAAAATAAACTTATTATATTAAATATTATAGATTATCATTATTAAATGTGCATTTTAAAATGATAAAAGAAGGTTAAAATAATTAAAAAATAAATTATGTTTTTAAATAATGAAATTATTAAAAAATTTTATAGATTTTCAACTAAAACAAAACCTAAAATTTTCCTAAAGTTTACAAAATTAGAATCTACATTTAAATGTTTCTTAAAACCTAAAATAAATTGTTACAATTGAAAGAAAATCTATTAAAATCAGAATTTTTTATTTAAATTCGAATTTGCCATTTAAATCCAAATTTTCCATTTAAATTTTTAATTTTTCTATAAAAATACTTATAAATATTCAAAATAATACATTTTCTGGTTTAGATTTACCCATAACCAGTGTTCACTGTAGTTTGTTTGTTCTCCCAAATTAGGTTCCCCCTTTTTTTTGCCTATTTATGAAATCGGCAACCGGTTTTCAAAGGCATAAAAATAGTAAATATTCTTCGGAACGTGTGGGGCTTGGCTTTATTTATTCCAAATAAATATTGTGCTCTGTGTATATATATTTAAGCCGTGTGTATATATTTTTCTATGCTTTCTTTTTGTATATTTTTTTAATTTCTAAAAACTGGCTGTCGCTAAAAAGAAAGCAAACAATCTGTTTGCGTGATTGACGCTTGATTTTAGTGCTAACGCAAAATGTACTATATATTTCAGGTATATCTCTCTTTCTGTGGTCCATTGTCAGGTCTTCCAAACGATTCTTTGTTCGCTTTTTATTTGTATTTCTTTTTTATTTTATTTTCTTTTTTATATTTTTGCCTTACGCAATTGCCGCAATTCAAAGTGCAAAAATACGAAGGCTGTGGTTATATTTGATTCCGAGATCTGGCGGAATATAAGCCTCGACTGGGAACGTCACTGATAAGAATTTTCTGTGGCTCAAAGTCAAAAGTACAAACATTTCAAAGCCGCTCATTAATGAGTGTGTTGTAGCTTTTAAATCCTATATAAACACATAAAAAAAGAGCATATGTACATATAATTCGCAGAGTAAATCCCCAAAAACCCTCCGAAATGCCTCTGAAAAATAAAAAAACTTCCATGGCGATAAGCAGGCGAAATTCGGCGAAAGATAACCAACAAAGCTCACTGTTATTTGCTACTCTTTCAGGTGTTTCCTGTACATTATATTAAAACTTTAAATTAGAGAATTATTTCCCTTTTTAAAGCGAAAAAGTAAACTTTAAAGTGTTAAAAAAGGCATTTTCAAATTGCCCGCCCAAATGCATTTGGGTTTGCGTCCCGTCTAAATGCACTTTCGCCGCAGCATCCAAATGATATTGGATATCATTAGCAACCGGCTTATTATTGTAAATATGTACTCCCCCGCAACTGTAGGTGTTTATATAAGGCACCATAAATTGGTGATCGAACCACGCGAATTCCCATTGATAAGCCCTAAATATGTTACTGATAGCGGAGTTTCTTTTTTGATAAGCCCTCTAAAAGCCTTACTGATAACAACTGCGCGCTCAATTCGCCGCTCTTATAAATTCGCTTTACTCTTATACCACAAACACACCCCTGATTTTTGAGGGCGGTACATATGTGTGTGTGTGAGCTTTTCTTCTTCTTCTTCTTCCAGTTTCGCGCTGGAACCTTTAAGCGACGTGTGCGCCTTTGAGCTTGTGCTAACTAATTAATTACTTTTCCACTTGCAGACAAAAATGAGTCGCATGCTAATTAAACCCGCCGCTGCCACAATGTCTGTGGCTCTGCAACAGCAACAGCGGCAGCAGCAACAGCATGTTATTCGCCGCTGGAAATCGTTTCTCAGCAGCAGCAGCAGCAACAACAATGGAAATCGCCGCGCGGCGAAAACAACGCTGGCAGCGGCAACGACGACGACGTCGGCGAACAGAAGCAGCGGCGGCCAAAGCAGCAGCAGCAACGCTACCATTCAACCGTTAGACGTTCATCGGTAAGCGCGCGAGTGAATGAATTGTGTGAAAAATAAGCTAAGAAAGTCACTTTCCGCCACACAGTTCGTTCTCCACCAGCAACAGAATGCCGTCGTCCGACAAGTCGCTGTCCTTGGACAACATAAACCCCAACTTCATTGCCATGGAGTATGCGGTTCGCGGTCCGCTGGTGATTCGCGCCGGTGAAATCGAAAAGGAACTGGAAAAGGTGAGTGATTAGCAGCAAGTGAGGAACAGGACAAGGAGAGGACAAGGAAGCGCGGCGCTAAATGCGACGCCATTTGTTCCCCTTTTTGATTCGTCAAATTTAATGGCAAAGCCCGCATTTAATGTCTAAGCACGCTACATTATTCCCATGGCGTGTCTGTGTCGCTTCCCGCTGTGCGTGTGTTTGTTTTTGATGTGCTGTGTATAAATGTGTGTGTGTGTTACTGCCTCGCTTTGCCGCCCTTTTCTTTACGCCCCAATTCGCCGAGGCAAGAACGCTGTGTGAAATCATTCACCTTGCCTTTCTCTCACCTAACTTCAAGGACACCTGTTGCTTTAAAAGTGATGAAAAAAGAATAACCTAAATATACCGTTTAGGTGTTTATATTTTTGCTATAAAGTCTGTTTAATCTGTTTAACTTTTGACCAGCGAAATAGTTTTTATAGTTTATTTCTACCAAAGTTTTTATTTAAAATTTAAATTCCTATTAAAATGGTGTAAAAAATACGTTTTATTAATGTTTTAAAGCAATTTAGCTCATATTTCTCTTGTATCTAAATGGTTTTTATTTGTTCAGCTTGCAAATATGTTTAGATTGGCCTAAAACAGGTTTTTAGGTAATACTTGTTATTTCTGGATTTGCAAGATCCCATTAAAAATAATTTATACATTAAATTAAGCGCTAAAAAGAAGAAAAATACAATAAAATATGTTATTTATTACAGTAATAACTAAAACTTTCAAAAATGTGAAAAACAGCGATTCTAGTATAGAAAAGTAATAATCAAGTCTATGAAAAGTAAGCCCAACGTTAAGATAACAAATATAATCTATTTTGCTGCCATAAAATGATCGAAGACTTATCTAAAATACACCGAAATATATTCTTTATTATAGCATTATTATAGAGGAAAAGAAAAGCGCCGAAAGAGCACAAACAAGGCAATAAACTCATTAATTAGTGAATGATTTTTACTTAGGGAGGTGACCCAAGGAACCACATTTAGCCGAGCTCTACGATAAGTCCAGAAAGCCGAGTTTTATACCACAGCGAGTCATGGTTTTAATTGCTAATATATAAGTATATAGCCTCCATAGCCGCTTCTAATTTGTGTAAATTGCCTTTCTTGGCCCCTCAATTGAAGAAGCCATCAGCAGCGAGTTTTATACAATTTCAAGTTCACTGAACGACCTTCAACTTGGCTTACATAAGTGCAAAAATTCTGGGTGTGGGTGTAAGGGATGTGGGATGCTGTTGCCTGTTATCATCGAGCGAGAACGTGGGAAATCATAATAACAAAGGAAAAGGCAATATGCGCATGAGCTAGGGAAATGTATGGTAGACACACAGGCACACTGCCACACGCTTTTCTCTGGATATTTCCACATTTTTCCACATTCTCTTCGAACTTTGTTGACCCACACGCCGTCTCAGCACTTACATTATACTGTAAACATGCATATAAAACTGAAATCCCGTCGACAGCACATTGATTCCTTGGTTTCCCCGCTGCGTTTGATTTCCTTTTCCTCTTTCGCCTTTCTCCTGTGTCTGTCTGTCTGCCTTTTTACGTTTTATCAAATTCCTCCCCACTGGGAATCCACTTGGAGCCTTGGCTTCTGGCCAAAAAGCAGATCATCTGACAGCAGCAGACATTGCTTATCAAATGCATTTATTTCACCTTTTGTGATTGAACTTAAATAAAGAGATTCTCTGGGAGTTTATTAAGGGTTTTAGTTTAATTTTTACTAACTTAGAAGTCTTAAATTTCATTAAATAAATCATTTTTTTAGGATTTATGGTAGTAACATAAATGCTCTCTCAGTTTCTTAATTTTTTAAAAGTTAAACAAGTAAATAGCAATAACTTTTTAACTTTTATTCCCTATTTATAAGAATGCTGAGTAAATTGTTAATATTATTATGGTTCTTGGCCTTCTTAATGCGATAATGTCAGACTTGGCAACGCCTTTTGTATTATATGCCAGTATATGATTACCTGTGGTTATATTCCCCACCCAATACCAGGCACTTATCAATTATATATACCCACTTAGCACCACAAAAACTTTGTTTACAGCGCTTCGAGTGCGAATTGATTGGAAGGGCAAAGAGGAATATATGCCAGAGAGAGTCTAAAACGATTATACAAGTGCGCACAATGCTGATCAACTAATTAGGTGCAGTTTCAGGTGATATAGAGAGAGATATTTCATATTTCCATGGCGATTGTACAAATATATGGTATATATGGTATGTAGGTGCGACTTGGCAACGCTTTTATCAGCAATTTTCGAAATTAAAAATGAAAATAATTAACAAGATTCGATAAGGTACAATGCGGCACGTTTACACTGGGGGCAGTAGAGCTTGGCTAAGAATTCGTAGCAATAACAAATTCCACTCATCCTCACATCCGTGCAAATTCCTTGATTTTTTCAATATTTATATATTATATTCAACGAAGCTCACTTACATGCCCTCGCAATTTCCATTTATTAAGCACTAGCCAGAGACATGGAAGCCTCCTCCAGCTTTTACCCTGTCAAGTGGGGACATTATGCAGTAAATTGCCCATTCGAGCGTGGTAAATGTGTTTGGGAACCCGAGAAGCTCGGCACTTTAATGAGTGTGTTGCATGTGTGTGCCCTGTCACTTTGATGACAGTTTTCCACAGTCAATTATTCTGGTTATATAGCTAGATAGTTGCCCTGTATTTGTGCTGGAATAATGGGTGCGCTGAGAACAGTTTGATATAGGTTTTAGCTGAGGTTTCTAAAGGTTTTATTAACCTTTTCATTGAATAACAGATTATAGAGATTCCTGGGTTTTCTCTTAGCTTCTACAGGGTTCGTTTTGTTATGATAATAAGCAGAGTTCCCTAAGATTAAGCTTGAGTTGCTAAAAGAACCATCTTACTGCATTCCTATCACTAATTCCTTCAATTATCTAATTTCCATTTGTAATTTCCACCTGAACTCCCAAACTCTGCTTTATCAGCTTACAAATTAACAGATAACAGAGATCCTGGGTTCAAACAAGAGCATAGTCTCATATCTTAGCTTGTACAGGGTTCGGTTCTGTTATGATAATAAGCAGAGTTTCCTAATATTAAGCTAAAAGAACCATCTAACTGCATTTCTATCACTAATTCCTTCAATTACCTAATTTCCTTTTGTAATTTCCACCTGACCTTACACAGTTTTCTTTATCAGCTTACAAATTAACAGATAACAGAGATTTCTGGGTTCAAATAAGAGCATAGTCTCATATCTTAGCTTGTACAGGGTTCGGTTCTGTTATGATAATAAGCAGAGTTCCCTAAGATTAAACTTGAGTAGCTTAAAAAACCATCCAACTGCATTATTTATTACGTCTACCATTAATTTCCTATCACTAATTCCTTCAATTACCTAATTTCCATTTGTAATTTCCACCTGACCTTCCAAAGTCTGCTTTATCAGCTTAAAAATTAAATGCAAAAGCACCTCTATCGATGGTTCAGGCCACTTAAACTGATTACTGATCAAATCAAATATTCTAATTCCATTTCCAAGCCACTTGATGGTAATTTGCATGCCACCTACGCATTAAAAGCTCATTTGATACGCCATCGTTAGTCATACTATAATTATAATTAGAATTAGAATTAGTATTTGAATTAGAATTCAATTTGAGCAACAAGCAAGCAAACAATGTGTAATTTCGTTTCCGTTTCAATTGAATTTGATTGCAGGGCGTGAAGAAGCCTTTCGACCAGGTGATCCGTGCCAACATCGGTGATTGCCATGCCATGGGCCAGGAGCCCGTGACGTTTTTGCGTCAGGTAAAGAGTCCGCTTTATATTATTTCTTATAAATATTCACAATCCCTACTTCCCTTTGCAGCTAATGGCTTTGACTTTTGAGAAACGTCTGCTTGCCTCGCCCGAATATCCCGATGATGTGAAGCAGCGTGCCTGTGCCATCTTGGACGGCTGCCAGGGACAGTCGGTGGGCTCCTACACCGACTCTGCTGGCCTCGAAGTGGTCCGTCGCCAGGTGACCAAATATATTGAAAAGCGAGATGGCGGGATTCCCAGCGATTGGCAGAACATCTACCTCACCGCAGGCGCTTCTCCCGGCATTAAGACCATTCTGGCCATGATTAAGTGAGTGGCCCAGACAAGAGATAAGGGGAATATTTTGGGAGCTTATGAGACGATATAATGCCAAGTAGCACAATGATAACAAACATCTTTTAAGGGGCCCCATAAAATTATGGGGCGATAAAGCTTCATGCCTCTTCTAAGCAACAAAATATTCTTTCTTAGTTTAGTTTTCTTCCATTTCAAATTAAAGATATTAAATAACATCTTCTGTTACAGCTCCGAGGTTTGTGGCAAGCCACCTGGCGTCATGGTGCCCATTCCCCAGTATCCTTTGTACTCGGCCACCATTTCCGAATACGGCATGACCAAGGTCGACTACTATCTAGAGGAGGAGACCGGCTGGAGCCTGAGCAAGGCTGAGCTGCAGCGATCCTTTGATGAGGCCAAGAAGACGTGCAATCCCCGAGCTCTGGTCGTTATCAATCCGGGCAACCCAACTGGTCAGGTGCTTACCCGCGAGAACATCGAGGAGATTATTAAGTTTGCACACGAGAACCAGGTTCTGATTCTCGCCGATGAGGTGTACCAGGATAATGTCTATGACAAGAACTCCAAGTTCTGGTCCTTCAAGAAGGTGGCCTACGAAATGGGCGAACCGTATCGCAGCCAGGAACTTGTCAGCTTCCTTTCGACCTCGAAGGGTTACCTGGGCGAGTGCGGCATTCGCGGTGGCTACATGGAGGTGCTTAATCTAGATCCCAAAGTCAAGGCCATGCTAACCAAGTCAATTACGGCAGCGCTGTGCAGCACCACCGCCGGCCAGGTGGCGGTCAGTGCGCTGGTTAACCCACCGACGCCCGGTGAACCCTCCTACGATCTGTATAAGAAGGAGCGTGACTACATTCTGGCCCAGCTAAAGGAGCGAGCTGAGCTCGTCCACAAGGCGCTGAACAGCTTCGAGGGCTACAAGGTGAACCCCGTGCAGGGGGCCATGTACGTATTCCCGCAAATAGAGATCCCGCCCAAGGCTATTGAGGCGGCCAAGGCCAAGGGCATGGCACCCGATGTTTTCTACGCATTTGAGTTGCTCGAGACGAGCGGTGAGTGGTTGGATAAGTGGAGTTATATACCTAAAGCGATACTAATTCTTATTTTCTCTCCCAAAAACAGGCATCTGCATTGTTCCTGGCAGCGGTTTTGGCCAGAAGCCAGGCACCTATCACTTTAGAAGCACGATCCTGCCGCAAACGGACAAGCTGAAGCTGATGATGGAGAAGTTCCGCGTGTTCCACGCCGAGTTCATGAAGAAGTACAAGTAGACGAAGGATCATTTCTATCCCTACGCCATGCCCCCGTCTCGTATCCCTCTTCCGGCCTCCGTGTTTAGCTTATAAAACTATTTTATTCGTTTTTTTTTTTTTAAATCTGTTTTTTAACTGATAAACACATTTCACCATACAATATGTGTGCTCTGCTTTACTTTATCTATCAAATATACATATGCATGTATGTAAACTGTTATGAAACCCCCCCTGAGTTGTTAGCAATTAACCCGTGTTGAATTTTCGTAAACTATATACCTTTATATATATATATATATGCATTATGTGTAGTCCTTGATCTTGATTGAATGAATTGATTCCTTGGCAGATGCGTTGAAGCCTCTGGCAAGGTAGAGACAATAATTTTTTGGAGCCAAGCGGCAAAAATTCTGATATTGTTCTAGAAAAGAAAGTTGGATTTGCTTTACCATATAACGACGTATACATGTTTATCACATATTTAGCCATGCATGCGCTTAACCCCCGAATCGATCACGAAAACCATATGATGGATGTGTTGTGTCCTTTCAAGTCATTACTAAATGTTACAGAAAATAAAAACGAAGCAAAATATACAAAATAAATAAATATTGTTAAATTCGAAATATAAATGTGATCTTTATTTGAAAGGAGAAAGTCAAGGCATTCCAAAAGGACTCTCAAACATTGTTACAATCCCTTAAAACAAAGACTTTTGTTGAAAATTGTTTTTAAATTATGTTCAATTTATTGATTCTCATTTCTCTTAATTACTTTCATCAATATATATACAATATATACTTGTATATATATAGAAAATTCTTACGTTTTCTCTTTATCCATTTCTTTTCTTCTCTTCTCTTCTCTTTGTTTTCTTGCTTAAACATTTTGTGTTGTTGCGACAGTTGTGGAGGAGGAAAAACAAACGTGAGTTTAGATGTTGCGTGTCCCCTTGATGGTTGGATCGCATTTACCTTCACCGATGCACCGCCTGTAGTCGTCGCTCTTTGTGTGTTCTTGTGATGGTTGGTTTTCTATACTTCATTCTCCTTCGTTTTTTTTTTTTTTTTGCTGAATTAATGTCTACCAAAAGTCTTAATGGCTAAATACCAATATGTACCATACGGTACAGTGGCTATACTTGCGACCCGTCCCACATCGCAGGATACGGCTGGGTTTCTGGGATGCTGGATTCCAAGTTCTTAGTTCTGGTCTCTGTGTGTGTGTGTGCTGGTTCTCTGGTTCTATTTTAAATTGTTTAAATTGTTTAAACTTTATAGTTTCTTACTTAAAACCAAGGAATCTGTGGCTGTGGCTTTACGAGATGCTCTGTGGGTCAGTAAGTAGTGTGGGTGTGTGTGTGTGTGTTTGTGTTTGTGTCTCTATATGTATAGATATATGTGAGTGTGTTGTCCGGATCGTTCTTCCTTAGCTTCCCCAAATCTAGTGACGATCCCTCGAATCGGAACGGCTGCGACGGTCCCGCGAGAAGCTGCGACTGCGTGTCCTAGAGCGCCTTGGTGACCGGGATCTGTAATGAAACGGGGGGCGGGGGACGTGGGACAAGGCAGGGGACACAAAAAGATATGGGGACACAGAGAGAGAGAGAGAGAGAAGAGAAAGAGAAAGAGAAAGAGAGAGAGAAATACAAATTAAATAGATTTTGCACTGACAATTAACCACCTAACTTAGGCGGTGGCAGTTAAATAACAATTCCTTAAGATACGTAAAGTTGAGAGAGCCTCGAGAGATCAAACAACACACAACTTGAACTGAGCTGGGCTGGGCTGACGGATCTGGCGGATCGGATACGGATCGGAGCTGATTTTTGGAGCTGAGCTGAGCGGAGCTGAGAGCTGAGAGCGGAGAGCTGGCTGTATTTTTTTTTTTTTTTTATTTTGTTTGGTGAAGGCTGGCTGAAGGTGCTTGAAGGTGGTGGAGTTTATTTTTTTTGAGCTGATCTTTTTTTTTTTTTGGCCCCTTTTACGAAAGCGTTGGTGTGACATTTACATAAAGTAGTTGGTGGTGGTTGGTTGGTTGGTTGGTTGGTTGGTTGGTTGGTTGGTGGTGGTTGGTTGGCTGATTGGTTGGCTGATTGGTTGGTTGGTTGGTTGGTTGCTTAGTTGGTTGATGAGCAGAGCAGACTGAGAAGACTGTTGTTGTTGAGTTGTTGTAGTTGAGTTGTAGTAGTTGTTGAGTTGTTGTAGTTGTTGAGTTGTTGTAGTTGAGTTGTTGTAGTAAATAGTAGGTTCTTGTTGGACAGTTGATACGATACTGATACTGAGTTGATATTCTGAGCTGATTTTGACTGTGAACTAAGGTGGTGTTTGTTGTGGCTTTGTGGTTTTGGTTGGTGTGTGTAGTTTTTATTTTTTGGAGACTCTTTTTAATCTCTGTTTCGTTGCAGTGGCAGCGCAGCTGAAGAACGAGGGTCGGAGATGAAGAAGCAGTTGTGGGTAAGCATCAGTTAAGCAGCAAGAAGGGAGCAGGTTGGTGGTTGTAATTGTGGTTGTGGTTGGTGGTGGTCGGTGGTCGGTGGTGCTCCTACCATCCGCGACTTGAAGCTTGAGACGAAGACGGAAACGATGTCCTGAAGAGGACCCTGCCTGCTGCTGATTCTGGTGCTTGCTTGGTTTGATGGTGGGTCGGTTGTTTGGTTGGTCGGTCGGTCGGTTGGTTCTTTTCTTGATGGGTTCGTTGGTGAAGAGTCAGAACTTGGAGTCAATGCACACACAACAAGTAGGTTTCATATTTATATATATATAGTGTATATATATATATAATATATAAGAGCAGTTAGCTTGAACAACATTATCTCAGTAGGTGTTAGAATACAAGAACAAAAGACACAAAAAAAAAAAAAAAACATTAGCAGAAACCAGAAATTAGAAAAATTATAAGAAACGGATTTGGTTAGAGACGTTCTTACGGTTACGATACAAATTCGTTTCGCTTTCCCGCTTTCTTTTCAGTTTTAAACTCTGATTTTTTTTTTTAGGGCGCTATTAAGGAGCAAACGGGGTCTGCATAAGGTTTCATACTTGCTGTGATTGAAGGTATATTAGCGTAAAAGCATCCTCAATCTTGATTGATTTCAAGGGAAAGGTGCAACTACTACTGGGTGTGGTGGAACCAACAACAAGAGATCAGTGGCGGGACCAAAGCCCAAAGGATTCAGTCCCGCCCAACACTGTTTGCTGGTTCCCGCCTGTTGGCTGTTGCCTGTTGGCCTGCCTGCCTGCTGTTGCACTGGAGTAGTAGCTGTTGTTGCAATTGTTGTTCTTGTAGCCGTAGCTGAAGCTGGTTGCTGATGCTGTAGCTGCACTAGAGATGACGAGTGATGAGGTGGTTGGTTGGTTGGTTGGTTGGTTGTTTTGGTTGGTGGCTTGGCTGATTGGTTGTTTGTTGGGGACGGACGAAAGAAGTTCGGTGAAGAACGGAGAAGAAGCTGGCTGCCTTCTTCAGCCGGAAGATCTTGGAGGCGTTGGAAGTTGACTTATTGAAGCGTTGCTCAAGGTGTTGAGTGTATAAATATATATATTATTCTATATATACATATATAGATACACATTTATGAGTATGCAGTGGTTTGGAGTTAGATTCTTGATGGAGCTTGGCCTGTGGTCGGTTATGAAGTTGTTGCTCTGTTGCCGCCGATGTCGAGGACGAAGTTCATTTTTTTTTTATTGTGATTAGTGTCAGATTGTGATTGTGATTGTGTGTGAGTATCTTAAAGCCTGAAGATGGGAAAGGGTTTTAGGGATGAAGGCTCTCTAATCTCTAAAATGCATAATGATCATTCAGCTATCAAAATTATATTATTTAGAAGCAAAAGCAAACCCAAAAGGGGGAATAATCCTAACGTTCTATTAATGTTCAGAAGGCCAACACTTTTAGCAGTTGAAAATTCAACCCAGTATTGGCATTTTTATTGCAATTTTGCTATCAACCAACAGACACAACAATTAAAAAAACTGCCTGCATACAATATTGCGATTATGAAACATTTGTCAGTTCGCCAACCAAAGCGAAACAAAGTTGAGAATATTCTACTAAAAATAGAATTCAAAATCTGGCACTGCATTCTGGCATTTGTGCTCAGTTTGTTTGTTTCTTTGATTATTATGCATCCCTGAGAATGTAGACTCCTTCAGGACACACCAATTCAACAAGGAAAGTGAATGAATGATGCGGGTGTGTGTGTTATATGTGATGTGGGTGTACTATTCTGGTACAAATAGTAGCTGCAGAGCTGGAGACGTTGCCGAGCTGAGTTGTGATGATTGCTGATTGCTGATTCGGAGCTCAAGGTGTGGGGGGTATAGGTGTTGTTGTTGGAGTTGTAGTGTTGTTGTAAACATAGTGTTGCGGTTTCTGTCGTTTCTGGTGTTGTGTGTGGTCAGCGGAATATATCGAACTTGTTGAATATCTGACCAAAGCCACACAACAAGTTGCGTCTGCAGGTGTAGTTGTTGTTGTTGTGGTTGTTGTTGGTTGTTGAAAACATGACTACACATGGCTTTGTTGGTGGTTTTGGTGTTGGTGTTGGTGAAATGTGTGTAATAGGAGGAGCAGGATCTGCAGTTGTACTGGTGGTGGTGGTAGTAATAGTAGTAGTAGTAGTAGTAGTAGTGGTGAGACGTGAAGTTGTTCTTGTAGTAGCTGTTGTTGTTGTTGTTGTTGAAGGAAGAGGAGTAGTAGAAGTTCTAGTAGTAGTAGTAGTAGTAGCTGTTGTTGTTCTTATTGTTGTTGTGCTTGTTGTAGTAGAAGAAGAAGACTTTATCCTGCAAAATGATTGGTGAGACCACATTAAAATTGGCTCCAAGCGTTCGTTTTACTTTATATATTTTTGAAAAGTTTTTTATTTTTGTTTTTTTTTTTCGCTAAAAACACAACAAACAAAACGGTTTTTCTCTACATCTCAATATTATCATCTTGTACGCTCTACTGTTTCTGTTTTTATGGATTTTCCTTTTGACTTTTGGTGCAAAATGAAAAATGATGAGAAAGCGCATTGAAAATGGTTTGAATTGATCGATAAATTGACCGAATTATTCGTATCAAGCCTAGCAATTTTGCCCACGACTGTGTGCGGCGGACACCACTGTGTCCACAGTCTTGGACGCGCGCGCATACTACTGCATGTGTGTGTGTGTGGGTGTGGGTATGTCTGTGAATGTTTATGTATAAATGTATGTATGTATGTGTGTGTAATTTTGCTGGCCCCGCTTTCGTATGTATACGCGAATCGATTTTTCACATGCATACACACACGACAGATCAAATATATATATATATAAATATGTACGTATTTCTTTTTTCGCACATATGAGTGCAATTATGTTTCATAATGCTCAACGGTACTCACCTATAGCGTCCGCCGCCATCGCCAGCTCGAGTTCCACCGCCAGCACGGGCTCCACCGCCGCCTCCGCCACCGCCTCGCGCTCCGCCGCCTCCTCCTCCGCCTCCGCCGCCGCCACCACCACGTCCCTCGCGGGAACGGCCCGAGGACATCTCGACGCGGATGCGGGTGCCACAGCAACGGGTGCCGTCTAGGCCGCGGGTCGCGTCCTCGGCGTCGCGGCGGTCCTCGAACTCCACGAAGGCGAAGCCGGGCGGATTGCGGGCCACCCAGACGTTGCGCAAGGGTCCGTACTTGCTGAACGCATTCTCAATTTCGTACTTGGAGGCCGAGGAGCCCAGGTTGCCCACGTAGACCTTGCAGGCTAAGTCCCATTCCCGATAGCGTGGCATCTCGCTGAGAATATCTGTATCTGTGTTTTCCTTTCACTTGCTTGTCGCTCCTTCTGCTCCCTGTTCCGATTTCGTCTCCGGCTTGCCAGGGGCTGACCCTATTGTCTCCTGTTGACTGGTTTGCCGATTTTACAATGTAATAGGACAGCTGCTGGCCCGTGAGTTTGCAATTTTTTTCTTCGCAACAGCAGCGAACACACCCAAGCCAGAAAAAAATTTACAAATGTTTGCGGAAAAAAGATGGCGTTGTAGGGATGCAAAAACATCGATGTCACTATCGATAGTATCGATGTTTTTAGAAACGGCGATACCAAGAACAAAGTTTTTAGTAAGAAATGAGATTGAAAAATGAGCACATTTTTTCAATTTGTTAAGTAGCTTACAGATTAAATCTATTTGGCATCGTCCTTGTGACAAAATGAACAAGTTTCTGCTTTACCTCATGTTTTTTTTTGCGTTGCAAAAAATGCTCCGCTTCATATACTCTTTGTTTCGTATGCTGCTTCGTCGTCTAATAAGCTAAGGTTCCTTTGATTAAATTTTTTCTTCGTTTTCGATTTATGAAGATCTTTTAATAGTATTATTTTATATAAATAAGGTTAAATAAATTATTTAATTAGTATTTGGATCAATTTGGTCGAAATTTTGAAAATTAAATAAGAAATTCGATGTTTTCAGTGATGTATCGATGTTTTTACACCACTATTTATTATGGTTGCGTTCACCAGAACAACATGATCACTGATCACTGATCCCTCAGGGATCGGTGATCATGTTGTTCTGGTGAACGCGTATGATCATTACGCCGTCTCAAAAAACATCGGCTTGGAACCTATCGTTATCTTCCTGCTTCCCGCCAACATTGATTTGAATTTGCTTATAAGATAATTGAAATAAACAACAGGGAACCGTAACTAAAAATCAACTGGAGATATTTTAAAACATTCCTAAAATTGTCCAAGTAATAGTTTTTGACCAGAAAATAATTTATTGCTGAATGTGGTGCCTTATTTCATTGAAAAGGCGTGCTGTCAAATTTATTTCATTCTAATGCAGCACTGTACACTTCCTTCTTGCTTACAAAAACATAATAATAATTATATAAATAATTATCAATTCGTTAAAATTAAGTAATTATAATGACTGACCACTGGTTTCATTAATAATAATTTATTTTTCCTTTAGTTACGTTCTTATTTCTCTATTTTTCATTTCGATACTTCAACCATCGATATAATCCATCAGTATCGCGAAAAGGTAGCGGACTATTTTTACGATCCCTTTTTGGTGATCATGTTTACTAAAATCTTGCAAAAAATTAGGGATGACACGCACTATCGATAGAAATTCATCAGTGATCAGTGATCATGTTGTTCTGGTGAACGCAACCTATGATATTTTTGTAACTTGATATATCGAATATCAATATTTTAAAAATATAAAAATTAAAAATATATATAAAAATATATTTCCTTGTTGGTTACACTAAATGTTACGATGCAGTCCATTCACTATCGATTACGTCGATTTCTAATTTTTATGTTTGAATTTGACCCGGCAGGACATGTTACAACACTTAACGAACAATTAATAATTTAAAAAGAAAAATTGTAACTTCAAAATGTAGTTGTAAAAGACTTGCATTAAAAAAATTAACAAAGCAGTCGACAACAAACAAATCGGAATCGTAGTAGGCTGGCGAATCCACTCGATTACGATAACACACGAAAGACGGGCAGACGGCATTTGATTTTTATTTGGAACAAATTTCCAACATTTGGTACAACTTTTATACAAAAATCTGTAAATTCGATTTATCAAAATGCCGGTAGTAGAGCTGCGCGTGGACCGCAATCTCGTGTGCACAAATTTCGACGGCTATAAGCTGTCCTTTGATCCGGTGCCGGTTTTGCGCGAGGAATTGGACTCTGCGCCGTCCAGGCTAGAGCCCATTTGGATCGAATACTCACGGCTCCATGGCGAGGTTTTTAATCTCCACAACCATCTGTACGCAGATCCGTGGATCCGCCACAACACATACTTCGTCAACGCGCACCACGAGGTGATGCAGTGCATCTACGACCCGCAAATCGGCAGTTCCCTCGGCCTGCGCGTCGTCTACACCATAGAGCAAAAAGACCACGGCGACGGGTATGCTCAGTTGCCCGGTGACTACAACTACACAATGTGCTTCGTCTCGGAGCGCTTCTGTGTGATCTGCGACGGTATTACCACCTACCATTTGCTGGACACCGGCGATCGCTCTCGCCCCTCTCTCGACCAATGGCAACTGGTCACTCGCGCACCCGTGGACAAGGAGAGCGGCAAGCGTGGCTACCACATGTACGATGCCCGGCTGGATGTGGTGCAAGAGCGCAAGCAGATCTCCGTGGTGGCTGGCCGCGTGCGCGGTCGCTTTAACGAGCCGCTATCGGCATGCTTCATGGAACTCGCCTGGGGCCACTGGGTATTTAACTTATTAACCAACGAATGGGAATATACGATCCGCGAGCGACTGGTAACAGACGGATCCGTAAATTACTGCGCCTTCGAGCCGCGCGCCGAGTCTCTGATCGTTGCAAGCAATCGCAAGATCCAGACGCATGCACAACGTGATGCGGCCGAGGCTGCCGCAGCAGCTGCAGCTGAGGTTGCCGCAGCAGCTACCGCCGCCGCCGGCACTCCTCCTCCTCCAACTTCTCCATTTGTGTTGCCTGAGGACAACGCACCGGTTGCCCATGGTACCCTTGGAACCTACACCTGGCACCAGACAAACAAAGAGGTGTTTTTCCACTTTCCTTTACCGGAAAACGCCACGGAGGCCGACATCACCATACGCAACACATCCACCACCCTTGAAGTAATCTATTTGGAGCAGGTGCTGATGTCAAGCGAATTGTGCCTGCCTGTCTTAGCTGAATCCATGACCTTTACGGTTGGGCAGAGAGCTCTCCACATAATCCTGGACAAGGAGACGCCGAATCACAGATGGCCACGGGCCCTCAAGCACGATGATGATGCTGTTGATCACCACCACGGGACACCGCCGAGGGCCGCTCCGCTACCCATTGCCAATTTAGAGGATCCCATTGAGGAGTGCGACTTGGGTAACCTGGATGATGACTTCCAAATGAGTGAGTGTTTACAGAAGTCATTCATTTCCTGAATTTCCTTATACTTTGATCTGTTTTCCCCATTTAGTGCGCTTCAACCTGCCGCAAAAGAAGATTACCCACACCATCTTCCTAGGCACCCTGCCGTTGGTCTTTGTGACCAATCTTCGACCGGGATTTCCGCCCGCCTTTGTCACTCGTCACGGCGTAGACGCCTCCGTGTGGCTGCAGGTCTATCAGCCCAGTCGGCCGGACGAGTGGAGTGTGCGCCACGTGGGCCAACTGCATGCCTTCGCCTACGTTCAGGCCTCAAAGGAGAGTCGCAAGTTCACAGCTTGCTGTCCCGATTTCGAGTACTCTGTTATATGCGAGAGCAGACGCAACGTGCTCATCTACCACACCCGCCACGACTCCGCCGGAGGCCTGCGCAAGCGCAACGGTCCGCCCGTCACCATTGGCAAGCAGAACCTGGTCAATATCGACATCGAACACGGCGACATCATGGGCATCACCACGGCTAACAATGTGATTACCATACTGACGGAAGGCGCCCTGCTGCATCTTCAGCTGTGAGCCTCGCACTTGGACGACTATTCAATTTTCTGTACGTTTAAATTTCATCTCGAGTGGACCAAAAATGTGCATATATATCTATTACTATATTTAAATAGTAAAAGCGGCAACTTTGTAAATAAAAACCACTCGTAATATCTGCATCTGTCCATTCTAATAAATTACAATAAAGGATCGAGGTTAATCTAATCAGTTAAATATAATTTGAGTTGTATTTATGATTAATTATAAAGCTAAGCTTAATTTAGTATCCATGTGATATATGTATTTATAATTATTAACTAAATAAATAATTAAAAGTAAATGTAATACATTTGGGCACAGATATTATATTAATTCGAAATTAAATTGAAATTTTGTATCAATTTTAAAGGCAGGTAAGTTAAATAATTAAGTTTTCTTAAAATACAAGTTAATTTATGAAATTGAATGAAATATTGTACCAGCTTAAGCTTCTTAAATAAAAAAATCTCTGTTGAAGTAATTGTACGATTTAATTAATATTTATTGTCAAGTTTTATTTTTATTAAATGTCCTGAACATTAAGATACAATAGGGATGTATGAAATTCGAAGGAGTGCGATATTTCATAATCTAAAAGTTTTGTTTTGTTTTAAATTACACGTTTTATATTATCCACATATCAGCAATTATATGATAAGTAAATAGTATAATTTTCTAGAAAGAAATATATATCATAAGGATATCGGCACACATTAACCGAAATGGTGAAATTACAAATTCTAGAATGTTCCAAAAAGCAGCGGCAATCGTGGGTTAAATGGTGCAATTTCCAACACTGGAGTCTTATTTAGTGGGTCACACTAAAAATCACCTTCTTCAGCTCCCCTAAGCTTCGCCACTAGAAAAAAACAACAACAGCTGATTGTGTTATAAACAAACTGGGTAATCTAGTCCAATAAGCATTATAGATTGACGCATTCCATCGCTTTCCGGGGCGATCCAGCTGTTCCGATTTTAAAGCGGGCGCGCCAGTGTGGCCAAACCGCACTTGTTGCGTTATGACGCGCGTGGGCGTTTGCCGGTTGTGACTGCTCAAGAACTGTGGGAGGGTCACACGGGCGGATGTTTCGTTTTTACATAAATAGCCGCGCAGTTAACGTTTGGCGTTTTATTGTTTTTGGAATTGTGTTAATATCGCGTTGCGCTGTTTACGTTAACCAGATCATTTGGCGGCAATATAGGATTCGCGCAATAAATATAAGCCATCAAAAACAGCCTCCGAGTGGAAATTATTACATTGTGAAATACAAAAATACCCACACCACACCGCCACTCACACCAGCGCACTTGCAGCACACTTTCAATTGGAACGAACCTTTCTTTCCGGGCGGGGGAGCACACAGCACGTTTCGCGTGAATTTCGGACTCGGACTCGGATGCACGGATTCCCATTCCGGTGGCAGCCACAATATCTATAATTAGCAATAGGCCAACAATATCTGCAGAAACTGTCGGAATTGCAATATCTGTTTACAACGCCGCCGCCGCTGCCGAGAGTGTGAGAGTGAGAGGGAAACAAAAAAAAAAACACGCGGCCGCCACACAGTTGTTATTTGCTTTTTTGTTGCCGTTGCTTGCCGTTTTTTGTTGTTGTTGTTTTTGGTTTGCCCAATAAGCGTGTGCATTTTCCAATTAGCAATTGGTGAACGAGAGAGAGAGAGAGAACTCCTTTGAAATTGTGAAATAAAAGGAAAAGGACGAGAAAAGCTACGGAAAATTTCAACGACGAGAACGTCGAACGTCGTTACACAACCCAAACCCGTCATCGCCGCCGCCGCCGCCGCAGTGCAGGAGTGCCTATACATTATTCTTCTTCTGATTTGAGGACGCCGACGTCTGACGTCGTTGTCAGAGCAACAGCTGAGATTCTCTTATTGGAGCACGCGTGCCTGCGACTTGTAACTGTGACCGCGTTTGTTTGTGTTTCTTTCGACCGTCTTCTTCCTTTTTTTTTGCCGGTAAGTTGTCATTGCTGTTTCTTTTTTTTTGCTATTTACCTTTTATCGGAGTGTTTGTTATCGATGTTGTCGATGTTGCCTTGTTGCCGCTCTTTTACTTACCGATGACGAGGCAGGTTTTATAATGATTTTGCGGGGTCACAGGGGCAAGGTCTCTCACGCTCGTGTGTGAGTGTTTTTGAGCCGGGCGAACAGCAGAGGTCGCAAGAATAGTGGCCACAAGAAATACATAAAAAGAAAGGATAGGATTTTGCTTTAAAATTATACTTTTTATAGTTTTCTTGTTTTTTAAGGAAAATGTATATTTATGAACCTGAAATTGACATAAAATTTGATATATTTACAAAAATAAACACAAATACAAACTCAATTAGAGTTTGTTTGCTAACAAAATAAACCAAAACCGGTTTCGAAAGTATTTATTTTACACACCTTAGGGGGTTTTTCTAAGTCTTGAAAATATACAACAGAATAGTTGTTGATTTTTTATTTATAATAAACTCTGTAAGCCAAAATTCTCTTTGATTTGTACTTATTGGTGCGACCGGCATTGTAAGTAATTGTGTCTGTGGGTAATTTTTTGTAAATGCGTAATTACCAGGGCAGCCAACAACTATTATTTCTTTTCCCCTTTGCCTTTTTTAGTTTTTTTTTCTATTTTTTATTGATTTTCCATGTTATTTACCCGCGTAATTACGGGGCAATTCGATTTTAAGTATCCACTGGACGGACAGAGGGACGGACGGACGGACGGAGGGCTTTGTATTTGTGCCTGCACTTGTAGTTTTTATTGTTTTTGTGGCAGCAACAGCCTTGACATTCGTTCGCTTCACACAAAAACAAAAAGTGTGTGTGATTTACACTTGCTTCTATCCATTCCCATTGAATTTTTGCGTTTTCCGCCTATTTTTTGTATGTTTTTTTGGGGTGGAAACGGCCTTGGGTGGAAACTTCTGGCAATATGCCGCTGGCGTGACCAATCGAAGGTGGAAAATGGAGCACTAATCACTAGATATAGATATTCCCTTGAATTTACGAGGGAATCGCCAAGTCATGGTGTTGTGACGTCAGGCGCTGGCAAACAGATTGCTCATACGCCATGTGCGACCAAAAAGCCGGGGGTATTCCTTCTGCTCTTCTACCGAAAGAAAGGAAGGAAGAGAGAGGAGAATCAGGAGTACTTGTGAGAAAACTGGAGATCCTAAGTAATGTTTTTCGATGGGGAATTTCACCAGAGTATGCAAAGCCAGCCTAGAATGACGTCAGGTTTCGTTTTATGGGGATAAATGGTGAGGAAAAAGCAATAGGAGAGAGAGAGTGTAAGAGGCCGTATCAACTTTTGGCTTTCCTGATCTATCAGCATGAATGTGCAGAAATATCTCACGAATTATTCACATGACTCACACCATTCCCCCGCTTGAAATAAAGTGTGCTCGCACTCACCACCACGCATCACGATCAATTATTATTGTTGCCCGTTTGTTTGTTTGTTGTTTGATAGCAGCGTGCGAAAAGCAATCAGAGTCTTTTCAGTGGTTTTTGTGACATTTGCCATTATTATCTCACCATGACTGGTATATATAGTATATAGTATATACGGATGGATAGATAAATAAGCCCATTACGCATACGCACAGATAGTGCCTTGGCCTTGCCCGGCCTTAAGCCAGCCTTTATTGAGCGTTCTCTAATCCCTTCACCTCCCTTGAAATGCGACCACAGTAGGGGGCAAAAAACTAGTATTTAATCATAGTGTTTATCATGATGACACTGGAGTTAAAATTGTTCCTGCTTCCGGGCACTTGTCATCATGATATTATGAAATATTTTGATAGTATATCATATTTATTTATAAACAAATATTGCAATTTAAAGCTGTCATTGTGATGACATGTGAGAAAAGGCATTGCGATAAAAACTATATCATATTTATTAAATCAGAGAAAGGGTTTCTATTGATATTTCCTATTTTTTACTCTGTTTTTCTTATTTCCTTCTTTAAATTGATTGATTTAATAATATTTAAATTTAAATTAAAATCTTACAGCCTTAATATTTCAATTTTTAGTTAATAAATAAGGCCTGAATGCCCTGTAATTTCTCTCTCTGCTGTTGACAATTTTTTTGATGCGCATTTTGCGGCCAACAACTTCGTTGTTTGGGCCCCAATCGTTTTTACAGCCAAATTACCAGTGATTGCTGCTGGTTTCAAGTACAAACCCCTTCAGTCCTTGTTTTATCTTTTGTTTTGTGTCGTTTTTTGTTACGTTTTACGATTAATCTGGAATTTGACAGCTAAAGGTCATATTATTAGATCTGAAAAGTACTTTGATCAAAGGAATTAAGTTGTTTTTTTCCCTTAATAACATAATATTAATACAAATTGGTTAAATATATCATATCATATTATATTATATCATATCATATCATATCATATCATATCATATCATATCATATCATATCATATATCATATCATATCATATTATATCATATCATATTAATTAGCTATGCTAATGACCTTATCTCGTTCTAAACTTCAAAATGCAGTCCACTGCTTCCGATTTCATGACTAAGTGTTTCCAGTGATTCCCCTTCATGCGATCCTGAACCTGATCCGTTCCGAATCGGTTTAGGGGCCGTGTAACTGGGATTTACTCCGACTTTTATTACTCATACAGCTCGAGTGCAGTGAGTTTAATTAAATGTCGTTGCCAGGAAATGAATTTTAGCAACCAAATGCGATAAGTCACATGTTTTTTAGTCGCGTTTCGTTTTATTTTACTTTGTTTTGTTTTGTTATTGCTTTGCACTAAGCTAAAGGCATTAAGAGTTAATGGTTTTATGATTTTTACGATGCTTAAACAAAGCCCAGGGCGCTATAAACTCAAGGATATGTCCTCCCACCTGCAACTCCTACGTCTAATCGGCATTTGACTCGACTGATTACCAGAGTCTCTATTTTATAGAGTAACTAACTGCTGTTTCCTTTTTTAGGTTTTTTTATTTTGTTGATTTGCCAACGCGCGCAATGGTCCAAAGTAAATATAAAACAAATGTTATTATTATTATTATTTTTTTTTCTGTTTTGTTCAATTAGCAATCTTCACTTGGGCGTAATAAATAGTACAAACAAGTTGAAAATTAGTTGGAATATGAAAATACAAAAAAATTGAAACAAAAACATCTGCAAATTTGTTAGATTTTCATCATCCAATCCAACCATCCATGGATATAGCTGGTGAGAGTGCGTCACCAGTGTGTTTGCACTCTATTTTACGCAATTGAGCAGCGGAACAGCGACAGACACAGTTGCTAATTAAACAATTCGTATTCTCTCTCGTATACAAATATATGCATTCATTTGCACAACTGCATCGACTCGGAGCAATAACAATTAGCAGGCAAAAATATCAAATAAAAATATAAATATAAAATATTGTACAGAAAAACCACCGAAAATGATTAAGGCATTGGGACAAGCACGTGCTCTTGCCATTTAAAGTCTCGGAATGGGATGCCATTATTAAATGTTTGCTAATTTCTATAATATACGAGACAAGTCTATAGATATAGAACGGTATTCCAGGGTTAGCTAGCTAAGAAAGTGATCAAATGAATGAATTAATGATCAGTTTTTATCCTATTTTAAGAGAACTAATCTCTGAATAGAGTTTAAGTGGGTTATAATAATAATAATAATTCATTTTAATTCTAAAAGCGAATCAGATGGAAACTGAGTTGATTAATGATCAGTTTTGATCCTTTTTCAAAGGAACTAAGCTCTGAATGGAGTTTAAGTAGTTTATAATTAAATGTTTTGCTAATTTCTATAATATACGAGACAAGTCTATAGATACCGAACCGTATTCCAAGAAAGTGATCGAATCATAAGGAAACTGAGTTGATTATTGATCAGTTTTGATCCTATTTCAAGCGAACTAAGCTCTGAATGGAGTTTAAGTGGGTTATAATAATAATAATAATTAATTTTAATTCTAAAAGCGAATCAGATGGAAACTGAGTTGATTAATGATCAGTTTTGATCCTTTTTCAAGGGAACTAAGCTCTGAATGGAGTTTAAGTGGTTTATAATCTTCATATTATAATTAATTCTAATTCTAAAAGCTAAAGAAATGATAGTAATAATTTTTAAAGCAACTAATGTAATTAAGATCGCCTATGGATAACCTTCAGAGCCCTTATAATTGTTCCCTGTCCTGTTTCCCTTTGCCCTTTTGCCACAATCAATTAAGAAATTGGTAATTTGAATGTCCTGCAAGGAGGGTTTCCTCCTTCGTTCCCCTTTCACCAAGTTCAAGTCGTCGTCGCCAGACGGAATTCTTTGCCCTGGTTCCCATATGCATAATACACACGCCCCCACGTCCCCCTCATCGCTTGCCGCTCCCTGTCCTCCCTCGATGACTGTCATGGCCAAAACAGAATTTATTACGTCGCAATTCGGTGCGACGACGACCGTTTTATGAGGCGTATACGTAATCTGCCTGGCCTCTTATCTCTTTATAAAGCATTTTCCCATGCACTCAGCATTTCCTTCTATTTTTCAATTCTACAGAAAAGCCGACACTCCAATCCTCACGGGAAACTGGAGACAGGCTCTGGTGGCATATTCCTAGAAATTCGAAAAAAATAGTAGGGAATTGTTTAGGCTTCGTTTGCTATGATATCGGGGATCTGTTTGTTTCTATATCCACCACATATGGCATTCATCCCACGAATCTTTCTCGCTCGGATTTCGAATATGTTTGTTTTCTATTTCACTTGCTTGGCGATGACCCTGAACAAATGAAAAACAAAGAAAAAACAAATGAAAAAAAAGGCAAACATGGCATAGGCAAAGGCAGAGGCAAAGGCATTGCAATGTTTTGTGTTTTTGCATTTTTCTATTGCTTCTTTCCGCATTCGATACGAAATTCTGACTCCACTGAGAGAAACTCAAAGGGGTTTCTATTATTTCAAATGGAAACTAATTGGGGAACCAGGTTTTTATTAAATTTAATCTTAAAAGTGTAAAGGAAACACAAATATTTACATCATAAATCCAAGTTTAAATTGTTTTTGATATTGAAATATTTTATAATGAATTATTATTCTTACTGACATTTTTTATAGTAAATAAACTAGACAAGGTTTTAAATAAATATTACTTAAAAGTACGTTTTTCTCTCTTTGTATTTTAGTTTGAATTTTTAGCTCAGCCCAAGGATCATGTTCATGCTTATGACTGCTGATTGATTTGGCGACGCCATTTAAAAAAACAACAAATAAATAAAGAAAACCCTTGAAAGTGTCAAAAAAAAGGCGAAAAATAAAACACATTGCGTATACGCGATGTGGACGCGCCTTCCGAGAAGCGTGAGAGAGCAATGAAATCGATTGAGTTGTAATCAGTTATGGCCATATGCCGTGTCTTATGAACTTATCCCTTATCAGTCAGTCAGTTAGTCAGTTAGTCAGTTAGTCAGTTAGTCAGTTAGTCAGTCAGTCAGTCAGTCAGTCAGTTAGTCAGTCAGACGGTCAGTTATGGGACTTCCTAAATTTGGCTTTTTATCGGCTTCCAGAAGGTTTTTTTCTATTGTGACAATTGTAATGAGAAACCTGTGATTCATGGGCAATTTTCGCAAGTGTCAGCTGTGATATCTCTCTTAATGTTCGTTTCATATAACAAAAAAAAAAGGACAGAAAAAAGTAAGAATAAAAACAAATAAACAATAAACAAATGAAAGAAGGAAAGAAAAGTATATGTTGCTTGGTGCCAGGCCTTTGGCGATTTCGATTGCGTTGGTCAGGATCGAAGGGGAAATCGGATTCTTGCTTACTTAAGATTCTCTTATATTTCTGATGTATATATTTTTTAATATTTAATACAGATCAAAGATTAAAGTTAACCAATTCAATTAATTAAAAACAAATTACTTAAAAATATATATAAATAATTAGTAAATACAAGATAGCCTTTAATTGCTATTTAAAATCCAACAAAATGTAATCAGAGATAATATATATTAGGGGAAGACTCTCAGTAATATATAGCAACTTGGAAAAATTCCACTTGATCCCCAGTAATTTGCCTAATCCCGACCGAGTGCGAGAGATAAAAGCGGAGGAGAGATGCCGTAAGCATTCCTCTGTCCCGCCGAGAAATGCAATTACCAAATGAGGGGGGCTCTTGGGGCCTCTTATCTAACCCCCTATGCCCCGTATGCCATATAAATACTTGCTTGAGCTTCAGCTTGTGCAATTGAGACTTATCTAAGCGCATTTGCATCGCAGTTGCAGTTGCTGTTTTTCACCCTTCCTTCACTCCCTAGGCTCCTATCTATCTTTTTTTTTAGGGGAATGAAATAACGAAATAGATACTAAACCCTCGAAGTAGGGGGCACTCGAGAGCACTCCCGGGGCAGGCTTCTTTCTAATCCTAATCGGTTGCCGTGCTGTGATATGATGGTACTTATTTCAAAAGGCATTCAGATGATAAGTTCCATGGCAAATAGTTGGTATAAATAAATCCTCCTCGCGCTCATTGATGGGGGGAGATTAGAATTTAGAATTTAGCATTTAGCATTTGTTATAATATCAAAAAAAAAATAATGATAAGCCGCTGGCCAAGTGGAAATTCCAAAGGAAAAGGAATACAAATAAACACAAGACTCGAATTGTGATAAGCTAAAGCTCTCTCTCTGTAATCATCGTTATCCTTGGGTTTAGAAGGGAAATGGCACTGAAAGCTGATATATAGCTTACAATAATACAAATATTACTGATCATACTTGGTAAAAAACTATAACTGTGTAACCAAGCTTAGATTCTAAACAAAATATTAATGGTACTTCCTTGAATGCAGCCTGTATCAATGCCCCAGTTCCAAGTAACTCACCTGTATTGTGAGGCAGCTGCCAGGTATTCTTCGATGTGACGGAACCAGAGTTTCACGCGAAACTGGCCACCAGGTTCGTCTCCGATTACAGAGGCACCCAGGCACCCAGCACCATCGCCTTTCGCTTCCCCATCATCATATGGAATCATGTACGGATTTAGCCGAATCGCACCTTGATATACTAGGGGCAATCGATTTTCAATCTATGCGTTTCCTCTCCATCGCATTGAATATTATAAAATTCCCGAAACGTTGATTGGCAGTTATTTACAATGCAGATCAGATCGTCCCCAAACTCGAGTATTTTGTGGACAAATATTATGTCCGTCGCCCCTTCCGTTCGTAATCTTTATTATAGATCTTTATAGTGCGGCGGTAAATCAAGAAAGAACCCAAGAAATCTATAAATATATATATAGTATAACAAATATATATATAATAAACCCTTCCACAACGGTTGATTTGCTAAATCAAAAAAAATACAAATACAAATATATTTTTTTCTTTCTTTCACCTGTCCGAGTCCGAGTCCGAGTATGATTAAATATAATAAATTCTGGGCAAATAATTATAATAGCACTCGAGATCGTTTCGTTTCGTTTCGTTTCGAGTGGCTCGTCCCGCGTGCTCCTTGTACTCAATATTGTTGCCTGGACTAGGATGGATCATTTATGATCCATAAAAGGCGATCGGCCAACACAGATATGGCCGGGCCATCACATTTTTGGCTCTGGACCTCATATTTCCTTTCTTTTTCCTTACCAACACTGTAAGGAAATTGGATTAGGAATTGGGATTTCAATATTTCACAGATTTTATAACTGAAAAGTAATATTTATAAGAAAAACGGGATCAGAGAAATAGCTTAATCTATAGTAACATTTTGGATCCTTAGAAAATACACAAATATATCTACAAAAAATATTATTTTACTTGAAAAATATATTATCTCAAAGATATATTATCAGAAATATATAGAATTTTGAAGATATGGTATATGTAAGATATAGTATCTAAAAGATATAGTATCTAAAAGATATAGTATCTAAAAGATATAGTATCTAAAAGATATAGTATCTAAATGATATAATATCTGAAAGATATACAAGAATCTTGCCAAATTAAAGGGTATTTTTGGCTTGTGTAGTATTCCCCTTATTCCCATCATCCATGGGTGAGTCGTCAACGATGGTTTCTTCGGGTTCGACGACGCCTCGCCAGCCGATTGACGATTGTCGCCTAATGATTGACGGTGGCAGCGACAGCGACAGAGGCAGAGGCAGCGACAGCGGCAGCGACGGACCGCTCCGCTCTTTAATAAGCTGGAGTCTGGCGGTGTATAAATTTAGTCAACGGTTGGCCGTGGAGCGACCAAAAGCAAAGCTTCCCAAGCCTTTAGTTAGCCATAAATCCGAAAATCGGAGCATTCCGAAATTGTTTAATTGAAGCGCGTGAAGTGTAAAACAAGCCAAGAGCCAAAGAAAGGTATATTCCTTTGTCAAAGAAAGTGATCTTAAGTGAACATGAACATTTTTTTTTGTGAATTTAAAGTTATTTATAATAAAGAATTGAAATTAGGGATTAAGCCTTATTTTTTTGTTAACTTTTATATTTAGATGTTTTAGTTTATTAATATTAAATTCTTTAGGAATGTTTTAAAATTAATTTTACATAAAAATTATCCTGTAAAGTAATAGAAAAGGAAGTAGGATCAAAGGTATAACAAATTAGTTTAGTTTTTGCTAATAATTTATTATTATCATGTTTATAATAATGAAAATTCTATAAAATTGTTTTCTAAAGTCTAGGATAATAATAAAACTTTAATACAGTAAAAAGAAAATTTAAAATAAATATTTTTTAAGAGTTATTACTCACATAAATAAAGAAATAATTAAGAAATTTCATAAATAACTTACCTTAATCAATATGAATACATCAGGAATCAAGAATTATGAGAATTTAAATGAATATTTTATAATAAAAGTGAACTAAAGACCAAGAACGAACAAAACCAGATGTGCTGTGATCCGATATATACCTGATACCAGGCCGATCTAGTGAAATACAATCGGATTACATTTCAAATACTCGCAATTATTGTTGTCTTGCACAATTCGGGCCAAGAACTCGGTCTGCATTCCGCTTTAATTCGCTGCCACTCAGCTTCACTCTTAACTTTGAGGGAAGCTGGCGGATAGCTCCTCCTCCTCATATGAAGTGGCTGTCGCACTGCTCGTAAATCTCAACGAAATTTCCGATTTCCATCCGATTTCGAGCTATGATTCAATCAGTTCGAGTGGCGCACGGCAACTTGTCGTCGTCGTCGTCGGTCAGAACAGATATATACAAATGTCTATATAATATATATATTGTGCATGGCGATCGCGGCACATGTGTGCTGGAATTATACCCAATAACAGCGGCGGCGAGTCGGAATGAAAAAAAAAGGTGCTCGCCTTATCAATTATTTGATTAATATTTTTGGTCGTCGCGCTTATCAATTAATTGAGTCAAATGTTGTAAATTGTGACCAAGCAGGAGGTGCCACTGCCTCTACCTGTACCTCTGCCTCTACCTGTATCGATTCAAGATATTACGTAGATAATTAACACCAAAATTCAGGGGAATAAAGGAATGTGGCAGGGCATTGACTGTGGCCAAAGTGTTAAGCGTGCCTGCACAGTGAAAAATGTGTCTGTACTTGACTAGCTTTAGTACTAAAATATATAATATATATTTAAGTAAATACAAGTGATATTACTTAAAAAAAAATAGCACTCAACTCTCAATAGCTCTCAATAGCCTATTGTATTTCCTTGATAAGACTTTGGGGAATCAAAACAATCTCAAGTTTCCACCATTTTTCTCTCCGTGTCACATTGTTTATGCAATTCCCCTGGAAATTGCAGCGAATGCACCTTTTTTTTCTATGCCTCAAATGCGATGACGCTGCCGATTGCACAATGTCCGGGCTGAATAAGTAGGAATACACATATAGTATATAGTACAGTATGGCGTAGTAGTCTCTCAAACGTCACTCTAGATCAGAGACTTTACCTCTCTCAAACACACACACACACACACTTAACTAACCCACCGTTTGCCTTCTTTTCTTCTTTTTTTCCTTCCAGCACCGCAATGGGTCTACTGAGCGAGGGCAGTCCACTCTCCTGGGAGGAGACCGAGGCTTTGGCCAATCATGTCCGCGAGCATGGCATCAATCAGTTCATCAACTTGTATCACAGACTGAAGGATCGTCAGGGCGATATCCTCAAGTGGGGCGATGAGGTCGAGTACATTATTGTCAAGTTCGATGACGAGCAACAGGTGGCACGTGTGGCTCTGCGAGCTCAAGATTTACTGGCCCAGCTCAACGAGAAGGAACTGGCTGATCCCAAGGGTGTCAAGTCCCTGTGGCGTCCTGAATATGGTGCCTACATGATTGAGGGCACTCCCGGCAAGCCCTTTGGCGGTCTGATGGCTCACTTTAACCTCGTGGAGGCCAATATGCGCTATCGTCGCGAGGAGGTCACCGAGCTGCTGGGCAAGGATGAGTGTGTTATGTCCATTACCAATTTCCCGCGCCTGGGCGCACGCAACTTTACCTGGCCGCTGGCCCAGCCGCGTCCCGAGGATCCGCTTAGCTCGGCTCGTTCACTTTACTTCCCGGACGAGGCCATTTTCCCGGGCCATCCGCGCTTCAAGACTCTCACCCGGAACATACGCAAGCGTCGTGGTGAAAAGGTGTCCATTAAGCTGAAGGGTAAGTTTTAATATCTCTCGATCTCTGGGAAATATATAGAGAACTAATTCCAATTCCCCCTTTTGCAGTATTCAAAGATGTCAAGACAAAGCTGCCGGTGGAGGGAGCTCCGCCCGGTGAACCGGATGTTGTCTTGCTGGACGCCATGGGCTTTGGCATGGGCTGCTGCTGTCTGCAGCTGACCTTCCAGGCTTGCAACATCACGGAGGCTCGCCGCCTGTACGATCAACTAGCGCCGCTATGCCCCATCATGCTGGCCCTGACGGCTGCCTCGCCCATCTACAGGGGCTACCTGACCGAGTCGGATTGCCGCTGGAATGTGATTAGCTCGTCGGTGGATTGTCGCACGGAGGAGGAACGCGGCCTCAAGCCGCTGGATAAACAGAAGTTCCGCATTGCCAAGTCGCGTTACGATTCCATTGATTCGTACCTGTCGCCCGAGGGGGCCAAGTACAACGATGTGCCGCTCACCTACGATGAGGCGGTGTACCAGCGTCTAGTGGATGGCGGCATTGATCATCTGCTTGCCCAGCATGTGGCCCATCTGTTCATACGCGACACGGTGTCGCTGTTCAGCGAGAAGGTGCATCAGAATGATAACGAGGACACGGATCACTTCGAGAACATTCAGTCCACCAACTGGCAGACGATGCGCTTCAAGCCGCCGCCGCCCAACAGCTCCATCGGCTGGCGTGTGGAGTTCCGGCCCTGCGAGGCTCAGATCAGTGACTTTGAGAACGCGGCCATTGTCTGTTTTGTGGTGCTGCTCACCCGCGTCATTCTTTCGTATCAGCTGAACTTCCTCACGCCGATCAGCAAGGTGGACGAGAATATGCAGACGGCCCAGAAGCGTGATGCCTGTCGCAAGGAGAAGTTCTGGTTCCGCAAGTCCTCAAAGACCACCGAGCAGCGTGCGGCCAAGGCCAAGGCTCAGGCTCAGGCTCAGGCTCATGCCCAGACCAATGGCAAGGCTACCTTGAACGGAGGAGGAGCAGGAGGAGTTGCCGCCGAGAATGGCAATGGGTTGGCTGTTAACGGAAATGGCAACGGCATCGAGCACGTTGACAAGGAGGAGGAGCAGCCACTGACCAATGGTTCGACCAAAATGAACGGACATGGACATGGCGACACCAATGGCATTAATAACACCAACGGCAGCGCCTCCAATGGCGGCTCCTGCAATGGCACGGCCAGCGACCACAGCGACACCGATGATGAGGAGAACGAGCTGTTCCAGCTGCTCTCCATCAACGAGATCTTTAACGGAAAGGTAAGTGATAATTTTGGATAGAAATTAATTACAGAAATTAACTTATTCTACGTTCTTCTCCAGCCCAATGTCTTTCCTGGCTTGGTCCCACTCATTCGCAGCTATCTGCAGTCCATGGAAGTGGACACGGACACCCATTGCACCATTGAACAGTATCTGCGCTTCATCGAGAAGCGTGCCGCCGGCGAGCTGATCACCACGGCCACCTGGATGCGCGAGCAAGTGCTCAATCACCCGGACTACAAGTGAGTATTAACTACACGCTAAATGGAAACTATTCAGATAAACTAACACATAATTGTATTTGCTGTTTTACAGGCAAGATTCCGTGGTCAGTGAGCGCATCAATTACGATCTGCTGAAGCGCATTCAGGGCATTCAGGAGCGCAAGCACGTGGAGCCAGCTTTGCTCGGGCAGGGCTATCATTCCAAGACCAAAACGAAAGACTTCATTCCACCGGCGCTGCAGAAGCAGCTGGCCAAGAACGGCGGCTGCTGCGAGGAGAAATGATCGAGGAGCGCGCTGCGGACGCGTCCAACGCAGCTGGCCGCCGGTGGCCGGCGCATGTGATTCGGGTTTTGTGGGTCCGTTTGAGGTACATACATACATATTAGTGGCATGTCGAGATCGGAGCGGAACGGAGCGGAGCGGAACGGATCGGATCGGAAATGCAGCGGCGCGGAGCAACAACATTTATCAATATTACTTTCATAGCATAATTTAAACGATTAACAATTAGCGTGCACCCATATCCTAATTGTGGACAAATGTTTTTGCGGCCCAAGGAGCGTCGCCAGAAAAAAAAGGCAGCAGGAAGCAGAAAGCAGAAAGGAGAAAGGAGTAAGAAGAGATGCTGGGAATTTGGATAGAAGCGGAATTTCGGAGCAGCGACAGCCGGAATGGTCAAGGGGCAACAAAGCCTAGCCATGTCTGCCGTGATCGAGTCCTTTATTGGGGACACAGCGAGGAGCCTACCGAGGGATCCGAACAAAATCTACAAGCTACAACAACATAATAAATCTCAACCAAGTGCCGTTCCACAAGACCTAAAAAAAAGAAAGGAGGAAATGAGGATGAAGATGAAGATGATAAAGAGGAAAATAGGAAAGAGAAAAGAGAATACATAGTTCAAAAGCGAGGCAAGGTTAAGAGCGTATTTCTGTTTGTTTTCGTTTAATAAAATATATATATATATTTATTATTATTCCTATTCTTATAAATGCAAGTACAATGGAAAGTTGTTTATTTTTTTTTTATTAATAGATATATACACACACACACACACACACACACCATGCAAAACACACCTACGAAAGTGGCCTGCTGTTATTAAACCTAGAATATGATAAGGATAAAAACAAAAAACACACACTAAAGTGAGAGAAACTCTTGTGCTATTATAATTTATTGTGTAATGTGATTGTTTCCCTATTATGATACGATTATTATGATTTATTGTGACCACAAAAAAAAAGCAAGCAAATAAACGGAAAACATTGTTGAATCTTAATTGTACGATATGTAAACGATATATAACACACTATATATTTAAAAATATATATACCCAAAAAGCAAAGGCTATCTATCTATCGATGTGTGAGCTCGGACTTAGGGACTTTTCATGAAATTGCCTTCGGAAACGAAATGAGAAACTGTACTTATGCATACCTAGTTGCCGTTATGAAAAAATTAGGAAAGTTAGTCTAGGCTAAATAGCAAATTGCGAGATGGAAATGGAAATGGAGCGACGAGGACGAAACAACAGTTATAACCAATCAAAAATATATATATGTAAACTATTATATACACAGTAAAAAACGTTTAGACAAGATTTGCCAGCCAATTTGTAAGATTTTTCAGCATTTAAATTAATCTTTTTTATAACGAACCAAAATCGATAAACAGACCCATTTATTTGCTTGCCCTCCTACAAAACAGTATTTTGATAAACAACCCATAGACCCGCCACAACACTATATGTACTGTCGCCACATCAAAGTAATTATTCAGTGAAAATAGAAAAAATAAAGAACGTTTTGCGAGAAACTCACCAGCTACCAAAAATCGAGAAAGCTATTTATTTGAATTGATCCGCCAAGTTGGCAGCCCGGATATCGATTACGATAACACATTCGGCCAGCCGGTAAGTGTCCCACCTCTAGCTATGAAACTTTAGGCAGTGGCTTTTACAGAGGGGGCTTCTCCAAAATGGTTTAGTTAGCTAAAAATTGTATATTCCATTTAAATAAGATCACCTGCAAATATTACTAATTTGTATACCCTTGCAGGGTATTATAATTTCAGTCAGAAGTTTGCAACGCAGTGAAGGAAACATTTCTGACCCTTCGCTGTTTCTCAACATATTTTAATCAAACTTTAGATTTGGTCACTTAATATTCTTCCAGAATTTCGTATTAAATTTCATGAAAATCGGACGACTATATTCTATAGCTGCCATAGGAACAATCAGGGAAATAATAGAAAAAATCGCTTGTTTCTCTACATACATATTTTCATCAAATTTGAGATTCGGCCATTCTTTCATATTTTAGAATTTCGTTTTAAATTTTATAGTTCAATTGCAATCTGCAAGGGTATATAAACTTCCTTCGAAGTTAGCTGCCTTTCTTGTTGTTCAATACAATTAGAAATATTTGTTATTGTATAAAGATTAAAAAAAAGTTCCTTCCTGAAAGCTAAACCCCTTTTCATGAGTTTGTGCCTACGCCCGTGGCTAATCATCGGGAGAGCCACAAAAGGGAGAAACAAAAACAAGTGATTGGATAATGTTTGTTTGTTGATCTCTCCGGGGCCAAACTAAATGGTTTTTCATTCGAGCTGATGACTAATTTAAGTGAAATTAACCTTTTGCTTTTCATTAATTGTTCAGATTGTGCAAATTTGCAATAAATAAATACTCGAGTTGGCCCTTGTGCGTGTGTGTATGCGTGTTGTGCGGCTTTTTGGGCGGAGGCGGCCTGGTGCCAATTGTAATTTGTTGTTATTATTATTGATGTTAATCCGTCATGCACTTGGCGGCAACAATTCCGTCTTATCGGAAGCAGCAGCAGCAGCAACAACAAAAGCATCAGCAATTTGTCGCTCATCCTTTTATTTTAAATTTTGTATATTCATACAAAACACTTGAAACATCGGTATAGTGTGTGTGTGTGTGTGTGTGTATGAGTCTGTGTGTGTGTGTGTGTGCGACGACAGTGCGAGAGAAGCAAGCCGAGAGACACGAAGGCTCCGAAAAAAAGAGATAGATAGACTGGAAAAACAGCAAAAACAAAAGAACAAAAAAAAAAGGAAAACAAGTGCATCTCGGCGAGCAGCATCAAAATTAATCAAGTGAATTACGGACGAACGGAGTGCACATACTGGCATTCGTGGACAGTGGCCAACAGGGACAACAACAAGTGATGGCGGAACGGCGAAACTGAGCAGCCAGAGGAAGAGGAGGAGTGTCACCAAGCAGCCGCAGGACATTGGGTACGAAACGTAGCACAAAGGGTAGCCAGCAAACACGCCCATCCATCTGAACGAGGCGGAGGAGGAAGGTGAGAAGAAGGAAAGCAAAGGAACGCAGCTCGATTCGATATATGTGTATGCAAACGTCCTTGGGGAAGTGGCACTGGCTGTGGCGGAAACAGGAGCACAAGCAGAAGCAGAAGCAGGAGGAGAAGAAGAAGGACGAGGGACAGGTGACATCCGACGACACACAATTACTGTAAAAGGTGCGCCCCCAAACGATGGGTAAGTGAGCGGGAGAGCGGGTCGGTGTTGTTGTTCTTTCGTTTTTTCCCTTTGTTCTTTCCATTGTGTCGCATTTCCATACATCCTTTTGTGTGTGTGCTTATGTGTGCTTGGTGTGTGTGTGAGGGGTGCCAGTATGGGTGTAAGAGTCTAGCAGGTGCCTTCCGTTAACAAGTTCCGGAATCAGTGTCAGAGATTCCAACGGTTCTTAAAAAAAAGTCCCTGAAAAGCGAGCTAATAAATTTCATTTTATTTAATTTAAAATTATTATTATTATTTAATTAAAGTTTTTAAAATAATTCATCCCTTTTTATAATAGAAAATCAAATATTTCGATGGTTTTTGCCAAAACTTAAAGCAATTCCTGTATTCCAAGGCTTTCAGGAAAAAATTAAATCGAAATTCTTATATTTGATAATTTCCTTGAGGACTCCCTAAGGCACAGTAGTAGTTCCAAGTAATTACCAGGACTATATAATAGAAATAAACCGCTGAACCTAAAGTGAATGCTTAAGTGGAACTAGTTCATTTAAGGATAGAACTTGCGAGAGAGCAAGAGAGACAGACAGAGTCAAAGCTTGAATGTGCACGCGCGCGCGTAGAGAGAGAGCAGAAGTGAGAGAGAGAGAGAGAGGGGGCGTTGTGTTTTGAAACGGATTTTTCCCGTGTTGAGATTTTCGCACACACAGTTTTCCGCAGCGACGGCAACAGCAACAACAACGGCAAAGAGAGCACACGTGCCTCTCCTGTATATTCGTCGCGTGCCCCTGCTTTCTCTGTGTGTGTTTGTGTGTGTAAAACAATGTAAGCTGAAAAGGATCAAAAGCGCAAGGCGTTGTTGCAGGACCTCCAAAGGCGAGAGAGCGAGAAGGCGAGAGAGAGAGAGTGCGAATGCGAGTGAAATATGAAAATTGCATTTTCCTCTTTCCGTGTGGGAGCGCTGGTCTAAAGTTCCGCCTTCTCCCGCCGCCCCATTGTTACGCCGTTGCCGAGTTGCTTCACGGATTCCTGCACTGCAGTGGCATCCAGTCAAGTCGAGTCCTGTTCTGTTCTGCTCTGCTCTGTCCTGTCCACTGTCAGTTCAGTCCGATTCAGTGCAGTGTCGTGAAAAAAGCGCAGGCAGTTAGCTCCTTTTAAGAGTTCACTGCAATTTTTCCTCCTTTCTATATTTCCCCCCTCAGCTGATTTTCTCCGATTTTCCCCCTCCCGTGTCGATTGCGAGTGTGTGCAAGTGAGTGAGTGAGTGTGAGTGGCGACGCCCTCATCCGGAAGTTGTGCTGCCTTTAAGCATATCCTATATATATTTCACATATATCAATAATTGCAGCAACAGCAACAGCAACAGCAGCAGCAGCTCCCATATCGCCCGCAGAAACCGGAGGAGGCAGCGGGCAGGAAGCAGGAAGCATTGGAGGCTCCACTGGCGGAGCTGAGACTGGCAACGGAATTGGCATTGGCGGCATCGAGATGCTCAAGGCGCTGTACGACTTCCAGGCGGTCTATCCCAAGACCATAAGCTTTGATGAGGGAGAGTACTTTATCCTGTACCAGACCTCCGCCCGCCAGCGCAATTGGTGGCAGGTGGTCAGCATGAAGGGCAACATTGGGTTCGTGCCCTCCAATTACGTAATGAAGATTAAGGTAAAACGCTGGCACTAAGCTAGGGGCTTCCTCTGAAAAGCTGTCTTCTAATCGCTGCAGGTGGAACACGATTTCCTCATCAGCTTTCTAAACTCCTCGATCGAGTCGCTGGAGAAGTGTACGGACCACGAGATCAATGGCATCATGTCCAAGGATGAGCTGCTGGACAGGCTGCGCGAGAAGAAGCACACCATGGAGCGGCTTTATGCGGTGAGTTGCCAAATCCTTTCCTGTTATTCCCTTCATCAATTCCGTCCATCTTGCAGGAGAGCTCTGAGCGAGACGGTGACTCCTCGCTGTCGTACTCTCACAGCTACAGCGACAAGGGCAGTCACCGGCACTCGCATCCCCACCCAGCCCAGTCACAGACTCAGCTTCACTCTCAGCACCGGCAGCACAGTCCTCCGCCGAGCGGTGGCAGCGGCGGCGGCGGCGGCTGCGGATCCCAGCGACTGGACATGAGCAAGAAGAGCATGTCCAGCCCGGCGGTGGGATCATCGTGCGGCCCCGCATCCAGCCAGGGCATGATGGAGTCACCCAGCATGGGTAGCATGCAGTTTCATGGCAGCAGCAGCTGCACCATCCAAACGCCACAGCAGCAGCAGCCGCTCCCAGCACCGCCGGCTCCAGCTGCAGCTTCAGCATCAGCACCAGCTCCTGTCACGCCCACAACCGCGGCCGCTGCTGCCAAGACGGCCGGGGATGTGGCGCAGGATAATAGCATCACTTCGGAGCCATCGGAGACAACAACGACCACCACCACGACCAGCGAGGATGTGGTGACAACATACAAAGAGACCAGCCAGATGAGCACCAGCCAACACAAGCCTCTCAATGGCAGTACAGCGTCTGCCTCCATATCCGCCTCCGCCTCAGCTTCGGCCGTGCGCAGTGCCGGCAACGGTAGCGGCAGCGGCGGCAGAAGGGGAAGCACGGGAGCCCTGCATCAGGATCTGATGCCAGAGGAGGCGGACAGTGCGCCGGATAAGTCTGATGATGCAAGCGCCGTGCCCAGCGACGATGGTTGCCAGGCCAATGGTGACAGTGCCGACAATAGCCAGGCACTGGACAGCATTGAGAGTCCTTCGCATCGGGCACTGGGCGGCAGGGAGGTGGAGGAAGGAGCTGCTGGCGGCAGCAATGGCGCAGCTAACTATACACGCGGACAGCTGAAGGTTGAGTCCTCGGATGTTTATCAAATCGTGGATGCGTTGCGACGCAACACAAACCTTAGCTTTGATCTGTCCTGCGAGGCGCTGCGCGTTGTGCTGACCAGCCTGGAGCAATTGTACAACGGAGCCATCAACCCGTACCTGGAGGCGGTGGCCGTTCATGTCACCGGCAAGGTAGCCACGCCCAAGGAGCTGCTGGGCATAACGCACGACGCCAAGCGGCTGCAGTACCTTTTCGCCCAGCTGGCGGACTGCAAGAACGACACGGAGCAACGAACCTGGATGCTGTACGAGGATGAGGAGGATATTATACAGTTCCTCGAGGAGTTGGTCGAGATATTGGTGAGTCAACCTTGAATCTACATAATAAATCTATATATTATCCATATACTTTCGTTTAGAACAATGCTGATGAGAACATAAGCTGCTACGAGATGTCCTGCGATCAGTATCAGATGTTCATCAACCTGGTGCAGTACTATCAAATGGAGACGCGCTGGTCCATTAAGCGACTGCTGCTCAAGACCTTTACGGCCGCCTGCCACTTGGACTACATAATCGTGGACATACTGCTGACTTCGGTGCTGCCGCTGGAAATTGTAAGGGAATCGAAAATTCCTTTGATAAAGAGCTTGTTTAATTGTTACATCTTTTCTCTCGGTTAGGTGGAGGATATGAAGACGCATTTCTCTAATCTGGATCGCTTCAAGCAGCTGGTCAAGATGCTCACTATTATATTCTCTCTGGGACAGCCCATGCCAGTCAACCATCAGGGTAAGTTTCGGTATCTAATTCCACCAACCTTAAATAATAGTTGCCTTTGCCTTGCAGACTATTTGGGCGTACACTTTGCCAGCTTTCTGCTGGAGATCGTTGAGGGCAACAACCCAGAGCACCTGGTAGACATGGTCATTGCTTTAATACTGGCCTTTAATCAACAGTTTAGCGAGCATACGTTCAACGTTATCATCGAGGCAATGCAGAACCTGCCCTCCGCCAAGGTCTTCACGGAGAAGCTGCTGCTCCTGCTCAATCGGGAGGGTGAGTGGCTTGGCATGTGGGATCTAGCATAAACTAGACTTTAAGCCAACGTAAAACATAAATTTAACATTAATGAGACCTTATTTCATCTCCAGACGATCCAACGCGCCTTCTGAAGCACCCTAACGAGCACATGAACACGGTGCTGCGCATGTTCATCGACATATTCAGTCATCCGGACACGGCGGGCATGTTCTACACGAACGACATCAAGGTGCTCATCGATATTGTGGTGCGCCAACTGTCTGACTTGGATGCGGGAAGTTCGGTGAGTGCTTGCAGCTTTCTAACTATCTTAGCCATCGCAGAACTAACACGAAATTAATTGCAGACGCGTCCCTGCTACTTGGAGCTGTGCCGACGCATCCTGCGCAACACGAACTACCAGGAGCATCAGCATCGCAAGCACGACCTCATGAAAATCTTCACGCGCATCTTCTGCGAGGAGACGGAGTGCAGTGCCTCCGATCAGCAGCTGGTGCGGGAGATAGCCAACGAGTTTCCGCAGCTGTTCAAGGCTTAGAAGAGAAGAGCACAAAACCAAAGCCCCAACCAATCCCTAACCAAACACTTGAAACCAAATTGTAAAGCGTTGCTAGTGAGGCGAGCCGACCAAGCGAGCCAACCGTAAAAATCCAAGATTATTTCGATTTTAATCAGTGAATTGTTGTGTCGCATTTGTTTAGCATCTCGGTACTGCTCAGCCCAGCTCAGACTGCACTGCGATCGATCCCTATATACTGGGACCTCCTGGGGCAGCGCACACTCAAGCGACTCTACACATATATCTTATGAATATAGTCGGTAAGCAGCAGGAGAAGAAGAAGTGTACTAGTTGCATGCGAAGTAGCGGATGCAACCTCATAGCCGATACCCGTAATAGCGTATCAGTAATAGACGTAATACTAAATTATATATATAATATATTATATATATTGTAATTCCCAAGCGTCGATTGTTGGATCGTGGGTCCCACATGATGATTTCTCACTCAGTTAGACTTTTAGTCAGGGACGATTTTAGCCGGAGTCAGGAGTTCAGCCTCACTTTTAAATTTTTGTAGTTATATAATTACCAATTTATTTGGATATCCAAATTTTGACAGAACGAAGAATCACTCGGAGAATCAAATATTTATAGCCTAATTATACACCTATATAATGAAAATATACATTCATAGCATGACGACAGATGGGAGAAGATAATTGCAATCTACAAGAAAGAAAAGTAATGAATATTATGTAAAAGCAACAAAATTGATATCGATATCGATACATTATGATATATTATAGGGATGTGCGGCGAAAGTATGCATGTATTTGCAGCTGGCAAAATCCGAAATCGAGTCAAACGTAACGAGCATGCATATAATGTTAAATTTGTTTATATAATCTATGGGGAGGAGCACTAAGCCGAATAGAAAAAAAAGGGAAATCATTGACAATTGTTAAAGCTCAAATACAAATATAAAATTGGTTGAAAATTAAGAATGGAAACGCTGCGAGAGCTGCATTGAAAGGACACCCATAGCATTTCTCTCCCTCACTCGCAAGACACACACTCACTCACTCACTCACTCTCTCTCTCTATCTCTATATATCTCTCTCACTCTCTCTCAAGTTAGGAAAGGAAAGGAAAGTTTGTTAAACATATACCTTAACTCTATATAGACACGATTCCTCTCATATTTTCCCCGATAACTAGAGGAGGCATCATTGGTCAGTTGTTTTTGTTATTGTTAGGTTATTGAAGTAATATAGAAATCACAACGAAGTTACAATTATGTTTATGGGTTGATAACCTTGGAAAAAGGGTTTTTAGAAGACTTTTAAATTCGATTCCAATGTGATTTCTTAAGACCCTGTCCTTCACCTTGAGATTGATTGATTCATTTAATGGCATTTGAGGAGGGGGATATGGCATTTGTTATTTAATTATTTAATTTTTAAGCAACATTCATCTATTCAAGCATTTCCCGCGATGCCTTTTCTTAACAACTGATGACTCGCTGGGTGCATAAACGAATTTAATTTGCCAAGTTTCGTAACGAATAGGGATAAATTTACAGCCAGTTATAAACTAACTAAAATCAAGTTGATGTCAAATGCTTCAAAATCAATATTAACCACAAATTGTACCTTTCGATTTTAAATTTCAACAATTAAACACAATTAACACTCTTGGTAATTGAAAACAGAAAAGAAAAACAAAGATAAAAAGAAGAAAAAAAAACAATGAGCAGCAGCAATAAAAAAAGAACAATTAATATATATTTAATAGTACTACGTTAACAATAAAAAATAAAAAAACACATACACACGTTTTATGTCAAGCAAATAGAGCTCATTTAAAAGATTGTTAGCCTTTCATTTTTTAACACAAAACAAATCCTAAAAAGAAAAAACAAAAACAAATTACGAGTTTTAATAAACGCATTCAAAATGTACCGAAACGAAATTGAAAATGTAAGAAACGAAAATAATAAATACAAAAAAATTCAAAGTAAATGCTAGTCTTTGGATGGTGGGGATTATTAAGTTTACAAGTTTGCTGGTTTGTTAATAATAAACTAGCAAAGACTTGCTTTCCAATTTAAAATTAAAGCATTTTTGGCTTGGTTATGATCGATTTAACCAAGGAACCTGCAAAGGTTCGTGTTTAATGTGTCCTAGAAAAAAATATATTTAATATTCAATAATACATAGTATAAAATCACACAACAATTTGTTTTCTCATCGTTTATTCGTCGTGGAATAAATGGATTCACTTAACACTAATGTGGTACATATAGTATACAGCTTGATTCGGTTGGGGGGGGGGGGGTTAGGTTTATACAGCCTAGGCCTAAGTTCTACTGACAGGTTCAGGTATAGATTAGCTTTAGTCACAGCTCGCAGCCGCCGACTGCTGCTGCTCCTCTCGTGCCGCTTTTACCTCCAAGAACACACCTCGATCTCTTACTCACTAATAAATGCATTCGCCTCCGGTACGTTTTTTTAAATTGGTTTTTTTGGAACTACTTTCCTATATATTCTCTCCATTTCCAAAAAATTTCCTAACTAAACTCTTGTGGTTTTTTGTAATTTTTGCTTTGCTGTCGACGCTGCTTGGAAGTAAAAGCGCAAAAAGACTTTAAAATAAAGAAAAACAAAATAAAAAAAGAAAAAAAAAGAAAAACATATGTAAAAATATGATACAAAGAGAATAAAAGAACTAATCGTTAACATTGAACCGTGGTAAGTTGGGAATTATGTACAATTCGAATTCCTGACACATATAAATAAATAAATACACATTTAAATGCAACTTAAACGATGTATATAGTGAATTCTGGACTTACTACGCTACGCTAAATATTATATATAGACAGATGCAGATAGATTATATCGCTAAATGCACAACAAACGAAAAACAAATTCGAGCACATTGGCAACCCACAAAACGCTTGGCAACTAAATCCTACTAATACACGGTACGGGGAGGGGTAGTGGGGAAGGTGTGTGTGTGTGTGGTATACAGGATCTACAGGATAACAGCTTAGTCAATAACCACCGACCAAGGATGATCCACCTTGCCGTACTGAATGTCAGTCAGCGTGTCGCGGATAAGCTCATGCACGGGCTTCTCCTGCTCCATGGTGGGTATGTACAGGTCCTGGCCGAGGTAGTTGATGCGGTTCACAGGACTAACCACACACGCTGTGCCAGCTCCGAACAGCTCCAGCAGCTATTGAAAAGGATTAGGAGAAAGGAATTCAGATTAGATTTTCGCAAGCCAAAAACCTTCAGAGGTCAGGACACTTACCCTTCCCTGGTTGAGTAGCTCGCAGACTTGGGGCATGGTAATGGTGGCCTCGGACACCTTGAACTTGCCCCACTGGCGGGTCATGCGCAGGATGGAGTCACGGGTGATGCCCGGCAGGATCAAGCCACTCAGCGGCGGGGTAACCAGTTCTTGTTCTAAAGAAAAATATAATTTTTTAGATTGTGGCAACAAAACATTCCCTGGCCTGGACTTACCTCCTTGGTCGTTCACATAGAACATAAAGATATTCATGGTGCCCACTTCGGTTAGCTGATGATTCTCGCCGTAGAGCCACAGCACCTGCTGCAGTCCCCTGGCCGCTGCCTCCTTCTGGACATTGATGGTGGGTGCATAGTTGGAGCCCATTTTGCGATTGCCCACGCCACCGGGCCAGGCACGCACGTAGCTAGGATCGGCCAGGAGGGAAACGGCGCCCGAGGAGCCTGTCTTGAAGTAGCTGCCAACGGGGCTGAGGATTGTGTAAAGCAGGGCCGAGTCCGAGGAGGCCACTCCCAGAGTGGGCTGTAAAAGGAAAAATAGGTTTGTTTAGTTCCATCAAAGATCAAAGATCTCTCTCTCTCATGCCGGCAGGACTCACATCAATGCCAATCAATGTGGGACGAATGTACAGGCTGGCGGTGTCCGTGTGTGGCACCCACTCGGAGTCAATGGACAGCAGACGAGACAGGCACTTGACAAACTCCGGGCCCTCGAATGTGGGCAAGCCAGAACGCTGGGCGGCCAGGTTCATGCGGTTCATGTTCATGTCCGGCCGGAAAATGCGGATTTTGCCATCAACGCCGCGGTACGCCTTCATGCCCTCAAAGAGCTGCAAAGGAAAAACAGATTTGAAATGGGATTTAAGTGATAAGACCCCTTTGGCAGCATTGACAACAGTCGGATGACTGTGATCTTGATTCGGATTCTGAATACTATATATATATAAACACCGCATGACGTCAGTACTTAAGCCACACGTGCCACACACTCGTTCGTTGTTGTTGACAGAGATTACGGCTTGCGGATTGGGGTTTCACTTACAGATCGAGTGTCACGTATGTAAACATACACAAACGTTCCATGAATTCGCGAAAACATCATTCGATATTCCAGAATATATAGTAATTAATAGTAAATAATTCTTACCTCGACGGCATAGTGCAGCACCTTGGCGGCCGGATGCATGACCAGGTTCTCCAGCGGCGTAATCTCCGGCTTCTGCCAGCCGCCTAGACTCTTGTGGTAATAGATCTTTAGCATGTGATCGGTAAAGAGGCGTCCAAAGCCCAGTTCCTCGTCATTGTCCGGCTTGGCGTGCAGCTGCTCGGGCGCGGCCAAGCGCACTGACAGCTGCGAGGCACGAAACTGATGGCCCAGATCCTTGTCATGCTTAATGGGCTCTGGGGCACCGCTGGCGTATTGTGTGTCCACGGAGGCGGTGATCTGGAAGTCGGCGGCCGTTGACTTTTGCTGATGCTGCTGGGCAGCCTTCAGGGACTGATTGCTGCACAGCCGGATGGACTTCTCAATGAAGCGGATCAGGCGATGCTGGTTGCGGAAAATATCCTGCAGAAAGAGAGGGAAATTTAGGGTTAAAATAGAGTTTAAATAGGTTTATATTCCTATTCAAATTTCTAGGAAATTCTCCTAGAGTTTAGCGGCAATAAATCTTCGCTTCTACTTAAATGATGGTATGCTAATTCTGCGGGGTCTAGACCTGAAAGCTTTATTTTCGGACCCCCGAAAATGATTTGCACATTCATTAATTCCCAATTTGCAAGGCAGACGATCTCGGCTTGGACTGATGTAACCCTTCCCCCACCAGGTTTATGGCTCTATACTCTATATTCCGGGTCAGACGAGAGTCAGCAGTTTAGATTCCGTTCCGGCATAAGCTAATCAACACGCCGTATATTTTGTATATTTTGCTGATCTGATCTCCGGTCTCCTTGGCTGATGAAATCGAACCAAACTATCGACTAAGCCAAAAAAAAAACTACAAAAAACTAAAAACTAAAGCGGTTCGAACTGCTGTCAGCACTGGTCGGCATTGCATCAGCCAAAAATAATGAAATACCGAAACTAGATTTATTTGAAAACCCGCCGCCGCCGCCGCCGCCAGAAGAGACCAAGGCTCGAGAAAACCCGTTGAAAATTGGGCCTCGCAGAAGAATCGAATCGAAACGAATTGAATGTGTCGTCTACATGTCTGCCCATTCAGGGGAAGCTTATCTGGCAAATGCCAGAGGTGGGGAAGAGGGAAATGTGCGATAACGACAGGCCATAAATGTCCAAAATAAAACATTAATGGGTTCTATTTATAAAGTGGTCTGGAGCTGGGAGCGTGGCAGGTTGTTCGGAAATAGTGTCAAGTCCAGTGTTATGGAAAAGTTTATAAACTTTGTAGAATGAAGAACTATTTGGCTGAAGAACTTGTGAAAGTTTTCTTATTAATTTACAATTAAAATGTATTTAAGAAATATAAATATAATACTTCAAAAACATAAGATCTCAAAACCTATTTTTTTCAGATTATTGAATAAAAATTTAAAACCCTTTTGAACACTTTATGAAGAATTTTTGGAATTTCTTTCCATTAAATTACAATTCAAATGTATTTAAGAAATATAAATATAATACTTCAAAAACATAAGATTTCAAAACCTATTTTTTTCAGATTATTGAATAAAAATTTAAAACCCTTTTGAACACTTTATGAAGAATTTTTGGAATTTCATTTCATTAAATTACAATAAAAATGTTTTTAAGAAAACTTAATATAATGCTTCAAAAACGTAAGATTTCGAATCTTATTTTTTTGTTTAACTTGTATGTTTTTGCATAAAATTAGAATCTTATCATTCAAAGACGACATCAATTTCGTTTCAGTTTCTTTTATTTCAAGTTCAACTTTTGGGAAGTCTTATTTATTGTTAATCTTTTCTTTTTATTTCTTTTAATTTTGGTCGCCCGTTGATAAACAAATGAAGCGAGCGCGCCGCCGTGATTTGCATATATTTATTTTAATATTCCAATATTCCGATTTCGGTCTGTTGCCAACTTGCCGAGATTTCAGCTTCTATTTTGGCATCGCTTGGAAACAGGCGGCGTCGAGATAGCAATGTTTATTCGAATTCAAGTTTTTTTGTGTTTGATTTTGATTTTGATTACAAACCTTAGCGTTGATAGCCATTTTGGTCGTCATCTTGTTGTTGGTTTTTGCAGTGTAACTTTCTTTCCCGTTTAACGCAAACTCTGCTCTTGCAGACTCTTCAAGTCTTCAACTCTTCAACTCTTCTCTTGGTGGTTGCTCTTCTTCGCCTCTATTATAGCACTTGCACTTTGTTGCCGCACTTTCGCGAACCGATTTATGTCTCCTCTGTGTAATATATGGTAATTGGCGGAGCGAACTGCACTTTGCACAGTAAAAAAATGATTGTCGTTGTTGTCTTTCACTCGGCGACTTTGAATGTGGCTTCGATTTGCTTTCTTTTCTGCCCTTTCTTTCTTTCACTCGATCTGAACGTTACGAAGTCTCTGCAAGAAATGAGCTGCTGCCGCCGAGCGCTCCTCTATGTATAGCTCTTGGCGCGCGCCTGTGTGCGTGTGTGTCGTACGATTATTGTTGGTATTGTAACCCGTGTACCGTTCCTCCGAGCGCCATTTTTAAGAGCATGGCGCAGGAATGGCCGCTAAGAGAGAGCAAGCGAGAGAGAGAGAGCGAGAGCAGCCATTGGGTGCACTGCTGGAAAAGTTGAAAAGAAAGATCGTCGCTTAGGCGACTCTCTTTTAATTCTTTTTATTTTTTTTTGCTATATAATATGTACAATGCTCTGGCGATTATGACTGGTAAAAAAATAAGCTGACGCTTCAGTTTTTGTAAAAATCTATAGCTCATCACCTGTTTAAATATTGAAAATAAACCTAAATATTGATCACGATTATTCGATTAATAATAAGTAATTGAGCAGAGAGGGGGCCAGTGACTTTAATAATTACTATAAATACATAAAAAACACAAATTAATGACCTTATACTATTTATTTTATAGTTTAATTTAAGACTAGTCTTAAATCGTGAATAATCTGTTTAGGTTTTAAAGCACAAACATCATTAGAACGACTTAGTACAAAAAGTAATATATTTATTTATAAGGTTCGTAAGCTAAATAATAAATAAATCATGTTTTTTAATTGCAATATTTTATTTTAGTAACTGATAAGGACATACAAAACAATATTTGAAGATCTCTTCTTGGAAAATGAATATATTTGAACTGTACCCTGAAAAACTGAGATTATTCTAAATACTGGGATTTTTATAAACAACTCAAAACTAAAGCTAATTCCTATTATTATAATTTTTCAATATATTTGTTTTGTAAATTTGTTTTCAGAGTGTAGCCAAAATTTAAGTTGCCGAAAATCGAATGTTTTTTCGGTGGCTCCCTTAATTTGAGTGGATTTCGGCTCTTGTTCGGGTTTCTCCGCCATCGATCGGTTCGGTCTTCGTGTGAGGGGGTGGGCGTGGTGCGAGGGGGCGACAGTGGGTAGGTGGGGCGGTATACCCCCCATGGACTGCGCATACTTATTTGGGCGCAGCGATCGTCGATTTCGGCGGACATTTTTTCTCGTTTTTTTAGCAGACTTTTTGTTTTTGCCTCGACAATTTCGGGCAATTATTTTTCGTTTCGTTTTTTTTTTCTGACATGTTTGCTTCGAGTTGAGTTTTTGGATTTTTCGGACGGTTTCTCTTCTGGTTCTAGTTCTTTGTTTGCGCCGCTCGAGCGTGTGTACTTTTCCATTAAAACGCTGAGCACACAATGGCATATGTACTAGCCGATATCTATATGTTTTCTATAAGAATAATATTATATAGAGGAATAATATTATATAAATAAATTATTAAAATTACTTTGCATCTTTTGGAGCTTACAAAATACTTCTTTTAGTTAGGATTGGCAAATTCTTTAGGCTCAGAAACATATTTACTTAAATATCGATCATATATTGAATAAATTCTTTAAATTTAAATTCTTCGGCAGGATATCTGACTTAGGGAATTTCTATTTCCGCTCACACATGTTATCAGTTGCCTTCTGCCTGTCGTCCTTGGTCTTCTTCTGCTTGCTACCTGCCTAGAAATCATTCGATATTCTTCTTCACCAGTTTTTTACCACGCAAAAATAATAAATGAATGGAAAATGTGTGGGGAAAACTATTTCTGTGTGTGTTTTACGGCCGCAAGATGACGTGCACGTTTCCCTTTAGATTTTTTATTTTCCTCTTTTCCTGTTTTCCTGTTTTCTTCCTGCCTGTTGTATGTAGTTTCCCAACTGATAACGCCACACAGCAACGACGGCGGTAATCGCTCGTCGGCGTGTGTATTTAGGAGATTGTGAAAAACACGGATTTGGGAAGCGAAATCCCCCTCTAATCCTGGCTGATGCAATATCTAAATCAGCCGCATCACGATTGCTGCCTTTGATAAGAGTCAACAAGTTGGTAATTTGTATGTAAGTTGTAAGCTTGTAAGATTTTATTTCTTATACGTAACTTAAGAGAGTGCGATCTGTGGAAGAGTCAGCCAGTCATTCGTCGTATTACATCGCTCTCCTCCTAGTAGAGGCAAGTTGTATGCTGCTCTTTGGTTGCTCAACTGGTTGATAAACAAATAAATTAGCGGCATCTTCTGCTTCACATATTTTCCTCTGCGCACTTTTCAATGTCAATGTACGGGACGGATGGTGGATAAGTGTGAGGGCGGGGCGGGGGCTTGGCATCCCCGACTCGGTCACCCGGTGACCAGTTGTAAATTCTGGTCACTAGGTCATCCGCCAGTTGTTGTAGTGGGCGACCTTCAGTAGGTCTTCTCTTTTTCTCTTTCGCTCTGGCCGCCAGGATCCTCGATATGCCATTGCTATTTCGTTCAAGGTACTCTTTACGATCGAAGGGATATACACAGTACCAAATTTATATTAAATATACTAAATATATATACTAAATATACTAAATTTATATTAAATATACTAAATATATATACTAAATATACTAAATTTATATTAAAACATAAAAAACCTATAATTCCGTCTCTGTAAATCCTTAGGCTTAATTTAAAATTAAATAATATTATTTAATACACAATTTTAGTTATATTTCAAAGGTATAAACATTGTAAATAATTTGTCCTATAATTTATGGTCTTTTACTCTCGAGCAATCGAAAACAACAGAAAAAAAACCTCCTGGAAAACAAAATCTGGCGAAAACAACTTGATAAACAATTTTCAGCGAAGCACGTAACTGGCCAAAAGATAAACAATAACAAGTCAAGGGTGTTGATCACTCAGAGAATTACAGGGGCGTTAACTAACTTCCCTAATTACATATCTCAATGGGGTAAAAACGAGAGCAAAAGTCATTGAACTGCTGCACTGCTTACACCAGCTTACATTGTTTTTGTGCACGATCAAGGACGCAATACCGGTGTGTGTGTGATAAAGAGGTGTGTCTCGTATCTCACTCTCCACACTAGCGTCTGAGTGTGTGTGTGTGTGTGTTTTGGAGGCCCGTTCGCCTGAAACGGGCCCCGAGACACAAATACAGATACACAAATACAATTACAAAGATACAAAACCACAGATGAAGGCAAATACAGTGCTTTGCAAAATATTAGTTACACTTGTAGGCAAAAAATAAGAAATTGCTTCTTCTTTGTAATAAATAATATTAAAGGAGCTTCGTATACTCAAAATTAGAGCCAATGCTGGCTTTGTAACTATTTTATTTAATATTAAACCATTTAAATTCATTAGCAGGCTGGTACCTATTACCTTGCTTTCGCCTGTGAGTATCGGAATTCATGGCGCACCACGCGGCGTATGCGCAATATTCTCGCCTTAACCCCCTGTCGCCCTGTGGTCAGATTTTTCTTTCTTTTTTTTTTTTTGCTTTGACTTGTTTTGTTCGTTACACTCGTTATTCTGTTTTTGTTATTGTTTTGCTGACTTTCTGCGGGAATTTGTTTTCGCTGCCTTGACAGTCACTCGGACTGTCGAGCGCGTCATCCGAGATGCTTTCGAGATGCCTGTTTGTTGGGCTTTTCGTAAATATTTTCCCCGAATTTATACCTCTCTCTCTGTTACAGAGTCGCAGCTAAATTCATTTGGGAATTCTTAAGCTTATAAATTATGCATTTAATCGAAGGGATCAGGGGCAGAGGACACACCAGTGACTGCAACACCGGTGACGTCAAATCGAAGCGCCGCTTTAATCGCAACCAACTGTGTCGAGGTAATTGGAACGGTGGCACCGCTTCACCGCACTATAAGCAATACGATTTTGATTTCGATTCCGATTCCAATTCCAAACCGAAAACACTTGTGTTGAAGGGTTCTCCTAACGACGCAGTTCCAATCGGATGACCAGTTCCGATATTCCGCATAAAAACAAAGGGATACTTAGGGATATATGTTCGTCTAACAGATTTATTTACCTTGATTATTGAATTCGATAACAAATACGTGTATTTCTTATTTCCTTAGTCAGCGGTGTCAGCTGATGGAGCTTCCTTTTGCTTTCCATTGACGTCAGAAGAGAGCCACGGCACACGCCCCCCTCCCGAAAATATTTACGGGCAGCTAGTATCAGAGCTATATCAGCTACCTTTTCCAGTACGGACGGGCCACTCCCTCTGGCGATCACAAGATACACGTTTCCGGGGCTTTGACTGTCACTGGGCAAAAGCAGCAGCAGCAGCAGCAGAGATAAAACCGTGATACAGATACGGATACAGATACTGATACAGGCGGCAGAAGCGGCAACAGAAGCACATGATCGCGATCGGTTTTATCGCCGGAGAGATACACCCCGACCGGATCCCTCCTGGTCATCGTTTACCACACCTCCTGACAAATTATTCACGGCCAAAACAACACTGATAACGCCTTTAGTCATTCGCTTTGATTAGGGATACGCAAGTCATTCTGGGATATATGAATCCGGATGTCAGAGCGAGGTAATTGGTCAGGCGATTTTCCAGATTTATTTGCATTTCCCCCCAAAAAAAGGAAGCGAGCACATTTATGTTGACATTTATTAGGCAGTTATTTATTTTTATCATTTGAATGTTTTCCACATTAAAAGGTTCTTTACTCACAGAGAAAAGGAGAGAGGCTAAAGCTCGACTGAGGAGAACTGGTTATGTGTTGTATCCACTATTTGCTTTTAATTTAACATTGAATATGCAAGTAGTTGATATTTAGCATTAATTTCTACCTGAAGAATGGGGTTTGTAGTTTCTATATGGCAAGTTTAAGATTGTTCTTGTAATTCTAGCAAAAAAGACTAAACTCTAATGATCCCTTTGATAAATCTTGCCCCGAATTTATGGCTTCACTTTCATTTCTATGGAAATCCGCACTGTACATAATATAGACTGGATATTTATGATGCCCAAGAATCGTGGGCGCTCTGGCAAGTGATTTATTTGCTTACGCGAGCTTTCTTTATTTTCTTGTCCGCATCTCGGGATATATTTTTTACTGCCCAAGGTCTCAACGACGCCCGTCTAAAGATTTTCACTGTCGATCTTTGGCATTCAAAAATAGCCAAATAGCAATGCGAATAAATAAAAAAACGAACAGAATTTCTGCTGTTTACCAGCTGCCCCGACTATCTCTCTAATTGATTCTATATTTTTTTCACTTTCGCCTATCTTTTCCACCCTCGAAAATGCTTAAGCTTTTTCAAGGTTGGGGACGAGAGCTGCCGCAGAAAAAGAACCAAGAAAGATTGAAGCTAAACGGAAAAATTAAAGAAAAAAATACAAGAACGGAACCGAAGTTTCTACACTCTTGCAGTTTTTTAGAAGATCAGGGAAAGAATTTAAAAATTAATCATAACCAAGATAAAATACCATTATTTTCCATTCTGAATGATTAAAAATGTATCTAAAAAATTCTTTAAAATCAGTAAATGACTAGATCGACTCTGCTGTTGATGCTGATAAAATGTATATTCTTATAAGATCCGAAGGAGTCATTCCTTTACTGTATTAAAAACTTATAATACCCTGCAAGGCTATAAAAACTAAATAAGATTCAGCGTCACAATCATAACGCTTTACGATCTTTTAACGATCGGTCTTTATGGCTTTTTGTGGCTTCTCAAGCCCCCCGTGAGTGAGTGAGTGAGTCGCGTGCTCGGGACGAGCCCCCCTTTTGAAAGGAGTCACTGAGATCTGTGGTTGCGGTAATAATGATATGGGAGGAGGCATTAGCGCCCAGTCAGCGACACGTGTGGCTCTCCAAGTCGATAAAAAAATATAAAAAAATAAAAGGGAACGAAAAGAATATGCCAGAAACTATATACAATACCCACATTCGAATATATATAAATTCTTGTTTATGCTCTCCTCTCATATGTACACTTTTTTAGCTCGAGACGGTGTGGTTTTTGTTATGAAGCTCTTACTTTTTGGCCGGCTTTTGTTGCGGCCATACGACACTTGCAGGGTATTATAACGGGTATAGCAGATCTTGGGATCAATAAAAAAAAATATAAAATTAAAACTAATAAGCAGAATAACAAGAAGAAAAGTAAATAGGATTATTAAGGGGTTTTACAAAAATAAAAATAAAACTATAATGGTTTTATTTCTTTAAAAACTTCTTCTACTTACTAAACTTAATATTTACATATTTATTATTGTAATATATCATGATTTAGGTTTTAAACTATTAAAATTAAGGTTACATAAAATCCTTCCTATGAAATGCAGGACATCCTTTGGCTGTACTAAATTGAAGCATACTTTTGGGCCATATTTTTTCGCAAATACCCTTTGACGGAGGCAGGTAACCATCAAGTTGATCATCTCTGAATTTATGCCACCTTTTTAGCGGCGAGTGGCGGAGTAGCAATTTACTTGCGCGTGGCCTGGCCCGGCGCACTCGAATTATAAAGAAATAAATATGTAAAAAAAAAAGACAGCGACACAAAAAATGTGCCTAGTTGGCAGAGAGTCAATCAGTCAAACAAAGGCGGCACAGCGCCTGAGCGCCTGAGCGCCACAGCGTCAGATCGTCGTCCACAAGTGTCCAATTTAAATGCTATACATAGACACCAACGTCGTCAAATAACCACAGAGATCTCCATGGACGAGTACAGCGCCTAAAGTGTGTATGGGTGCCATGGCACCTGTTCTGCCGCCGGTTGCGTAAATTATTTGCGCTCTTTGCCCGTCGCGACTCTGCCTCTGGCTGGCTCTTTGGCTCTTTTGCGAAAGCCAGCAGCAGCGTGTGTTGCTCTCCAGTTGCTCCGATCCCCGACCCCGTCGCTAGTTTATATAACCCGCCTCGGAATATATATGTTTTGTACACAGTAAAAAGTCAAGCCACTTTGGAGGTAAACACAAAGCTTTATTTGTATCCAAGAAAATAAAGATCACTTCGATCTGATGGGGCCTTTTATTTTCATATTTTTCTCTTTGTGTAGGTGAATTTTTTGCTTATGTTTTTATGTATTTTACGTTCTTTTTTCATATATCTGCTGCTGCGGACGGACGAGCCCTGAAATCCAACCAATCCCAGAGCTCTGAGCGATGGGAATGGATTATCTCACGCATCGTGACAGATGACGCAGTGCGTCAGCAGATATGATGGGATGGGAATATGCAAGCATTGAGAATTTGTTGAGAAAATGTTGGTTTTATTCGAAATTTTGATATAGAACCTCAATAAAACTCTTTTATTTACGAGAACTATCTTTTCAGCGTTTTACAAATCACGTATACGCCATGTAGGCACAAACAAGTTGTGAAATTCAAAGTGTTATCTTATCGAAGCTTCTATTTCATTCCATTTAAAAAGAAATATTTGGAAATTAAAAAGAATTTCAGGAGGAGATTAAAATTAATGATGTTTCTGAAGCTTTGTTATTTTAAAGAAAGCAAAAGCTTTATTTATATAATAAATAAACGATCTTGACGGTAAATATATTATAAAATGTTAATTCCAATAATTTATCAAAGAAAATACAGAAAAAATAGTATTACAATTTTAAATGGTTTCAAAAACAAATGTTTAATTCAGTTAAAAAAGATTTCTTGGATCTTAAATCAAAACTATTTCGGTTGCTAAAGATTTTCCCTAAAACTAAAGTCGGTTTTAAAATTCCCTTTACGGATTCTTATTTCTAAGAAAACAAAGAAGATTAGGTCTCGCTACCTAAGCTCAAAATTAATCTTCTCAACCAATGAAAAAAATAAAACTGGTTCGAAAAAGGTACTGGGGGGGGGGGACTGGTAATTTTTTATATTCGTTTTTTGTTTGTGAACCGCCGCCGTCACAGGCCAGACACAAATACATATATGCGAAAATTAAGCAAAAATCAAATAAATCGAACTCGAAATACTTTGGAATAGATGAGACAAGAGACTTGGAATTTATACGCTCGCAAGGAACTCGATTTCGTTGCCATCATGCCACATGGCATTGAGACTGGGTCTTTGCTGATTCCTACCTTCATTTGTCGTCGCTTTTATTTTATTTTTTTTTTTTTTGGCAACTTTCATTATCAATGTCAAGCACGATTCTAATTAAACGCTGTTGAAATGAAAAGCAAACTCAACGGAGATAAGAGCTTAGGCCCACTGGCAGCTGCTCATGTCATTAATGGATATGAGGAAGGAATCTAGTATATATATAGTATATATTCTATATAAAAAGCTATCTAAAATAAGAGCTGGAAGGTTTCTGGAGGGATGACTGATGGCCAAAGTATTTGGGGATATGATAAGGCTGAACTAATAATACTTAAAGAATGCTTTAGTCTTATATTAAATTTTATCTTATACTAAAGTTAGATATAACAAAAACCACCTTAGTTGTGAATATCATTAAAATAGTATCTTACAGTTTGTGTTTTTAATTAAATTAATTATGATTCGCTTTATATTATTGATAATTCTTAATATATCTTCTTGAAAATATCATTTGCTGTTTCAAATTATTGATTTGCTAATAAATACTTCATATTTCTTGCAATTAGCACAGAATTAATATTGATTTCAGTTAGAATCTTTGAAAGTCAAGTCTCTCGTGAGGAAAAGCCTCACGTGTCCGTCTATCTATATTTATAGCTATTATATTTTCGAGCTGTTCCCTGATTTATTTTTAATGTCCCGCAATTTCTGAAGTGGCTGTCAAGCAGAGCTTATCAGGTGGAAAGGAGAGGCAGAAGGTGGGCCTGGCCTGGCAATCACTGACATCGCCCGTTTTGCCAGCAGCCAAACAGCCGGGGCTGTTGCTAGAGGGAAACTCTTATCGCCATCGCCCCGAGATTCTCTGATTCTTATGTGCGTCATCGCAACGAGAGATGACACGAGCTTCCTGCTGCTGCTGCACCCGCAACCATTTCGATTCCCTCTTTCCACTGCATTCTGGCTGGCCGGCAGGCAGTTCCTAAATGGCAACTGGTTATTGACTTAAATTAACCGGAACAGGTTGTCGTCGGTTCCAAATAATACAAACACTCGTTCAATTGCTTGGTCTGTACAACATGGATTCGTCTATATTTACAAGGAGTTTGGCTTTTAAATAAATAGTTAAAAAGAAAAGGACACAGAGTGGCGTGGGGCTAGGGTAGCTTCTTGAGGTGCGTATGCGACTGCTTGTGCTTCACCTTGGAGGTGAGGACGTCGTAGCCGAGACTAATAATGTTATCATAGAAGATGCGGTAGTGGGTAGGGATCCAGTAGAAGTTGACGAACTGCGCCACCGGCCACACGGTCCATTCGGCGGCGTAGAGCTTCCAGGCCTTCTCCTTGATCTCCTCCCACACCTCATGCTTGTCCTTCCGCTCCAGGAGGCCCAGTGTGACGAAAAACGCTGAGATGTAGATGGGCGAGCAGATCAACTGGTCGAGCACAATCTTCTTGGCCACCACGCGCATGCTGCGGCCGGGCATTCGTCTGTCCAACATCTTGTACCAATAATGACAGATCACGCCTACCGTCACACCACTAATGGCCATGTGGGCGGTGCGGGTGGACTCAAAGCGCTCGATCTCTTTGCAATAGATCTCAAAATGCTGTTCGAGCACATCGCCCACACAGCTGAGGGTCAGGGAGATGCCCACATTGGTGAAGAGCAGGAAGCGGCTGCTAAACGCAATCGTATGCAGCTCGCGTAGCTTTTGTAGAGCTCCTCCAGTAGCAGCTCCAATTCCGGCTCCAGCTCCGGCTCCGGCTCCGGCACCTGATGCTGTTTCGCCACTGCCGACGCCGCCGCTCCTTCGAGGAAAACTGAGGCGCAGACTGCGCGGGCTTGAGCCGCGAACGGCGCTGGAGAGCAGCAGGCCGCGGGCCGAACAGCAGCGCAACGATTGCATGGAGTCCTCCTCAAAGCAATGTCCACAATGTCTGTGTCCCGCTTGTTATTGAATTGATGTTGTTTAGAAGAAGCCCTTCGTCACCAGCGCACCAGCCATATTCCTCAGGTGTCCAGGGGATGCGGTTGAGGATCCGGCTGCGGATCCAGTTGCTGTTGCGGGTTGAGGTAGTTCCGTGTTAGGTAAGATAACGGTGAAGTGGGATTGTCGTTTTAAAAATGTACACACATGTTCGTTCTGTTTTTTTTTTTGTTGAATTTTAACTTTTGAAAGGCAACTCGGACACGCAACAGCAACAACAACAACAATAAACAGCCGACAGCTGCAACAACAGCACCAATCACGTGTAGCGATCAGCTGTTGAGCCCAGGGCTTGCCGGAGACGTGTTATCGATAGTTTTTTTTAGAGTGCCAACACAATTATAATAATAATAGCGAGCTTCATAAAACTGTTTTGCTGTTGAAATATAATTAAATCCTTAATACGCGCTTTAAAATAAAATAATATATTAAAGTTAATAAAGACCTTACGACATCTTTGTAGCTTAACGACATTGTAGTCTCCATCCCTAACTGTTGAGACATACGATATATTTTGTATCGATATCGAAGAACACAGCGACAACCCTAGAAAGCATTCCACTGCGTTTGTTGATTTTTTTTTTGCAAGCGTCGCATTATCATCTAATTCTAAAACTCAATTTGGTGACCTTTATCGGATTGCAAGTGCGTAAGTCAGCCAAATCACGGCCTCGAACTGCCATCAACTGCACCTAGGAACAGCTGGGAGGGCGAACTCCACTGTTGTGGACGCCCTGCCAGTGGGAACGCAATTGTTGGTGGGGAGTCCAAAACAAAAGCGCAGCAGTTAAGAGATAAGGAGGAGCGCGTTACAAGGCCCAAAGTAATCCCCGCATTATTCCCGCATAGGAACAAAGGAACTCGACTCCTCACACACGCGCGCACACCTACACCTACACCCATACACACTCACCCCGCCCGCACACGCACAGCACACAGGGGCCGAGCCAACGAGCGAGCGAGCGAGAGAGGCAGAGGTCGGCAGAGCGAGAGGGAGCAAAATGGGACGCATTTTTCTGGAGCATCTCGGAGGCCTGAAGCTCTTCAATTGCGCCCAGTGCCACACGAACCTGACCAACCGCAGCCAGCTGATCAGCACACGCTTCACCGGCGCCACGGGTAAGAGGCATCCGCCTGCCTGCAATATTATGCAATTCCTCCCCAATCACTCTCTTTGTTGCTGTTCCAGGACGCGCCTATCTGTTCAAACGGGTGGTCAACCTGACCTTCAGCAACATACAGGAGCGGGTAATGCTCACAGGCCGCCACATGGTGCGGGATGTTATGTGCAAGAACTGTGGCGCCAAGCTGGGGTGGATGTACGAGTTTGCCACGGAGGAGTCGCAAAAGTGAGTAAAGCCTGGCATCCCAACAACAATTGTGTATTTTTAAGCTTCTGTTATGCAGCAACATCAGCAGAAGCTAAAGAAACAGTTGCTAAAGGGAAAAAAATTATGAAAATATGGCAGAAATCCAGTCAGGGTTAAATTTTTAGAAAAACAATTTCTATTAAGTTGTTTCTAGCTGCAAAGATGCATTGTTCGGATGCCAAGACATACCAATCAGGCTTCAATGCTTACTAACGACTTATTTCTTAATTCCTGCAGGTACAAGGAAGGCCGCGTTATCCTCGAATACGCCCTGGTCACCGAGGCTGAGGGCTTTCAGTCGGAGGCCGCCACCACGAGTCATTGAAAGGACAATACCATCCAGCGAATGAAAGAACCACGCATCGGCGAACCGTCTAACCGTGTGTAGCCCTAAGTATTGAGTAGCAAGCCACAGGCGATGGCTTCTGCGCATTAAACCTTAGTTTAGAGATCGCCGTAGTCAGCTCTGGGGTCCAATTTCCGGTTGCCCGGTTTTACGGAACGGAGAACTTGCTTACGGCCCCCTGTCTTAACGTTACTTAAACGTAGTTGTAGGCATAACTAAGTAGCAAGTAAGCAGCTGCGGCACCCCCGATTCTATCATAAACTCATAATGAGGCTGAAACGCTAAAAAGAACGAAACAAGAGAATATGAAAAGATATCCTGTCTTTTTCAGTTCCCCGTTCAAAGTTCTGATCACACTTGTGTCTTTTTCAAACAAGATCTCTAGACCGTAATCAATCACCAATTACCAATCAATACCAGCAATAAAGTAACACAATTATCGAATAGTAGCTCCGTGTAACATAATCAAATCGTCGTTTACTCAGCTATTTTGACAAATGCAACAAAAATGCACCACCATCATCTCAACATCTAAACTAGTTAGGCTAGAATTTAATAAAAACCATCTACAGTTTGCCAGTCTTTTGGGCCATGGCCAGGGCATTCTCGTTGGCGATCACCTGGAACTCCTGGAAGCGCTGCGAAACCCGCTGGTTCATCTTCAGGTACTTCTCCATGCAATTCAGCGAGCACTTGTCCTACAAAAAACACACACGCAGTACAGATCGGTGTCTAGTGTTCACTTTTTGGCCATGTGGGAGCACTCACCTCAGATTCCTTGACGATCCGAGACGAAAAATCGCGCACGCAGTCTGTAAAGCACATTTCGGACAACTTATTGTACGACATCAGAAAATCGGAGAACTGCACAGGAGGAAAGGAAATAAAGTTAAGTACGAAAACCACACGCCGCCTTTGGGAGGAATTTCCCGCGCCAAGTACTGCCGCCCACTAACCGTCTTCATCTGATCCTTGTCCAGCTGCTCTAACGCAATCGAATCCGGGGTCTTGGCCATTTTGTGTTTCAATATTTTATTGAGGTTTCTCCAAAAAAGAAATGTGCCGAATTTTATGTGACTATATTAAATAATAGCAGCTGTGCTGGGATACTATCGATGGCACTATCGATATATCGATTTCTTGCGTTTCTAAGCAACCATCGATAGTTTTTGACCGCCATGCGATCGTCAAAATGTTCTTCGAATTAGAGCTGGGATACTATCGATACTATCGCAACGTTTGGCAATTCCAGAGCTTTTCTTTTGTGTTTCGCGGAAAATTGTATTTTCTGTAATTTATACTTATAGCTGTATTTGAATAATTAGTGATAAAATGTTATACATTAAAGATTTTCAACTACGTACATACTGTAAATACAACTATGTATATTTTGTGTTCGTTTTTTTTATTTCTTAATTACAAATTAGTGCCATCCTAAGAAACACGGAGTATTCCTTAATTGCAATATAATTTTACTTTCTAAATTCTATATTAATAAGCCTACTCGGTCTTGCTTGATTGAAGAATTCTATTCTTTTATTATATTAGTTTAGTTTAATTTCCCTCCTAATATACCGATAACTCTTTTCAAGCCGCCAATTGGCGATTGTCCGCATTTCAAATGCCGATAGCACATACGTGTTCCTAAAGTGTTGAAAAGCGTCGTGCCGGTCAAAAAGAGTGTTGACACGTGTCAGAACATTCTTTAGTGTTTTTAGTGAATTCTTTTTTTTAGCAATTAGCAAACAAAACGTAATCCGGACGACAACCACGACGACCGGGTGAGGACAACAAGTGGTATTTGAAATAGTTCCAGGTGTGACCCGTGCCTTCTGTTTTCCTGTGTTTTCCAGCTAGAATATAGCAACGGAGCGAGCGGCAGCAGAAAGAGGCGAGGCAGCAGAGTTCGTCATTAAAAGAACAGCGCAGCGCAGCGAACGGGGCGACGATACTATTCCGCGGACTTGAGCCACCAGCCAACAGCAGCTGTTTCGTGGCACCGGACTGGACCGGACGGGAGCGATCCAGAGCGACATAGCCACAGAATCCACACGAAATACCGAATACCAAAAGAACGGCCATGGCCAAAAGTTGGAACCACTGCACACAGATTCTGCTCGCCCTGGGCGTCTTGGTGGCCCTTATGCACTGCGTCGCCGCCGTGGAGTTCACCTTCGACCTGGCCGACAATGCGGAGGACTGCTTCTACGAGGAGATCAAGAAGAACTCCAGCGCATATTTCGAGTTCCAGGTGTCCGCCGGCGGTCAGCTGGACGTGGACGTGACGCTGAAGGATCCGCAGGGCAAGATCATCTACAAGCTGGACCGGGCGACGTTCGATAGCCACCAGTTCACGGCGGAGATAACGGGCGTGTATACGGCCTGCTTCGGCAACCAATTCTCGGCCTTCTCGCACAAGATCGTCTACGTGGACTTCCAGGTGGGCGAGGAGCCGGCGCTGCCGGGCGTCGACGAGCATGCCACCGTGCTCACCCAGATGGAGACCTCGTCGCAGGCGATTCACAAGGGCCTCAACGAGATCCTGGATGCCCAGACGCATCATCGGCTGCGCGAGGCGCAGGGACGCAAGCGGGCTGAGGATCTTAATCAGCGCGTGATGGTGTGGTCGTCGCTGGAAACGGCTGCCGTCGTACTCATCGGTCTCGTTCAAATCCTGGTGCTGCGCAACTTCTTTACGGACCGCAAGCCCAGCCAGGCGCACTACGGCCGTCTGTAGAGGGGCCCGAGGAGAAGTCTGAGCAGCGATAAGCAAGGGAGGAAGGAGCAAGGAGAAACAGTAGTTGGACTTGGAGCGCCGCATCTCGTAAATTAATTTTGTTTCGCTATTCGTTTAGAACGCCCTGCGTTGGATATATAGGAGAGCTCACGTTGTCAATCTCTATCTCTCTCTCTCCGCTCCTATATCTGCAACGTATTCATTCCCACTCCCCCACGGGCAGTTTTTTTTTTTATTCTCTTTGGTGTAACCTGGCCCCGATCCAACCTACCTACCGACATGTAATATTTTTTTGTTGAGACCCCGCAACCCGGAAACAGAATGAATGTTTTTTTTTTTACATTAAATACATGCAAAAGCAACCATAACTCGATAGCTAAAGGTAAAACGAATCGTGTTTCATTAGCGGGCATCCTTGCACCACGTTTCAGGTCTTTTCTGGGCCCTCGATTTGGAGTTATCATAGACGTAGCATAGTTATGTACACATGTGGGTCAGAAGCAGCTGAATCAATATCGTGGCACTCCCTCCGGCAACCAGAAAAAGAGAGCCATTCAACTAAGCAATCATGTTAATGATAAAAATGATAATGTGGCCAAACAAGTGCTCTGCTGATATGGCATCGTATCGTATCATAGTTTTACAGATTTTAGAGCTGCGTTTTTCATAATTAAATTCAATTATAAATAAAAATGAGTAAACATATTGGTAAATGAAGTTAAAAATTAAGTTAATGAGAGATTTTCAAAGCGTAAAGCATTATAAACTCGCTAAGAACACCATTTATTTTAATATTTTTAAGATTTACTTTGAATATGTTTTTTAAATAAGATGTAGTACCGCATTTTTATTGTAAAATGTAGTATTAACCTTTTTTCTAGAAGGTTTTCTATTATTATCGACCATTTCCTATTAATTTATTATAAAAAAACCCCTAGTGCTGTCTTAAAACAAAGGCTTCACTGAGTTAGGGTTCCGATAAGAATACAGAATTCTTAGGTATTGCATTAAATTTTCTTTTTCCTAAATTATTATATTGTTATCACATTTTATTCAGATTATTTGTAGCACGTACGTATCAAAAGAGATTTACTGGATACCCATCTTATCTCTGATATAATTATTATAATTATTGATGCATTAATCTGCTTAGGGACACATATCTTATCGGCCAGCTATGTAGTTTTGTGAGGTATTGATAAACCACCAGTTGTGGTAGCTCCCACATCCACCTCCCCCGTTCCTCCAGCTGTATCCCAGGGAGTGCGGAGTTGGGAAATATCAACGGATTCGATTCGAGTTACTAAACGATAATTATGCAAACTTAAAATTATTGCCACTGCCATGATAATGCCGCATTCAAAGGCTGTAAATCTTTTTAACTGTTTTATGTGCGGCTGTCATCTTTTTCATTGTCCATCTCCATTGACTGACTCTTGGAATTTCGCACACTCCATCCCAGTTCGAGCCAAGCCATTGCCAAATCAGCCCAGATGTATGTGTATGTGTATATAAATAATATAAATGCTATGCTAATATCGACATTTGTCTCCATACCAATTAATAGTATTTAAATCGGACCAAGACAATGACAGTGACACATCGTTGTCGTTGTATTTATTGCCCCATTCATAACAAAAGGGTGCTAAGACAAAAAACCAACACGAAATGGTTGAAATTTTATGTTTATCGATGGGAAACGGTATTGTTTAATTATTTTAAAAATAAATATTTGAACTCTCAAATTGTTTACGATGGAATGCATAAAGTTACAGCATTTAAGTTATGGAAATTCAATTAAACTATTTGTATTTATCACTTAAGGTAACCTAGGGGCTTATTATTTAACAAATTAATTGTGTGTAGAGAATTTATTTCTGTAATTGGAGTTTCTACCATTATATAATAGTAGATAAAACCAAGGAGCCTTGGATTTTATGTCAAACTGTTGACAACTGTTTGTTTTCTAGCGTCAAAGGCTTCATAAATTTTCACCAGCTCCGCCGCTTTCATCGCACTTTTTAGCTCTCAAAGCGTTTTTATCAGCAAATCTACAATATGCCACGCTATGATGACGAGATGCCCAGGAAGGAGTGGAAGGAGCATGCCGAGCGTATGAGAGCCGCCATGGAGGAAGTGGAGAAGGAAGGTACTTTTCAAGGTGAGACTGCGTGAGAGGGTGACAAAGTTTCCTTTTTTTTAATGAAGTAACCTACGAACCTTTTATAGGTATCGTCCAGTTAAAGAGGATCTTTCCCATAGATGATGCCACCGAAGGCAATATTGCAGATCCCACCGATACCAAGCCGGATCTCAAGAAGAAGAAGCTGGATGATAGCCAGGCCCAGGATGAGCCTAAAGCCGGTTCATCCAAAGCAAGTGGAGAGATATCCAATAAGAAGAAGCAGGAGACAAATGAATTCGACGTTCCCAAGACTATGCCAGGAATGAATTCAAATGAGTTCAACGTTTCCAAGACTCTGCCAGGAATGAATTCAAATGAATTCAACATTTCCAAGACTCTGCCAGGAATGAATTCAAATGAATTCAACGTTTCCAAGACTTTGCCGGGAACATCGAAGGGTGAAGCTAGCGCTGGCCCTTCCAAGCCTAAGGGAGTAAACCCAATAAATACTCCAGCCAGGCGCAAGCGTGGACCCAGGGTCCTTAAGCAGTATAACCTAGAGACAGCCTCTGATTGGGCAAATGAGGATATGGAATCTGAATCAGATATCTCTTCAGACGAAGAGAAAAACTCTGGCAGTGATGATGGTGATGAGTCTGAAATTGATACAGATACCACTACAGATGAAGGAGAGATATCCAATAAGAAGAAGCAGGAGACAAATGGATTCGACGTTCCCAAGACTATGCCAGGAATGAATTCAAATGAATTCAACGTTTCCAAGACTCTGCCAGGAATGAATTCAAATGAATTCAACGTTTCCAAGACTTTGCCGGGAACATCGAAGGGTGAAGCTAGCGCTGAACCTATCAAGCCTAAGGGAGTAAACCCAATAAATACTCCAGCCAGGCGCAAGCGTGGACCCAGGGTCCTTAAGCAGTATAACCTAGAGACAGCCTCTGATTGGGAAAATGAGGATATGGAATCTGAATCAGATATCTCTTCAGACGAAGAGAAAAACTCTGGCAGTGATGATGGTGATGAGTGTGAAATTGATACAGATACCACTACAGATGAAGGGAAAATTTCCAGCAGTGATGATGACTCTACAATTACTTCCGATTCCTCGATTGACCAAAACTCCAGCACTGATGATGACTCTGAAGATACTGAAGAGAATTCAGATAAATTTTCAGAGGAAGAGGAAATGACAGATTCCTCTTCTGAAGCCGAAGAGGATGTAGAAGAGACTCCAGAAGGGAAGAGACTAATAAAGTTATTATTCCATTAATAACTAATCACAACAACAATGATACAATTTAATATACATGTATCTTACTATCTATCTTCTGTGGAATAAAGACAAGAGGATTGAAGGTATTATTTGCTCTAAATACTATTGATCAGTATTAATGATGACTTTTCAGAGGAAGAGGAAGTGACAGATTCCTCTTCTGAAGCCGAAGAGGATGTAGAAGAGACTTCAGAAGGAGAGAGACTAATAAAGTTATTATTCAATTAATAACTAATCACAACAACAATGATACAATTTAATAAACATGTATCTATCTATCTATCTTCTGTGGAATAAAGACAAGAAGGAAATAATTGCTCTATATACTATTGATCAGTATTAAAACATCGTGATACTCTGCATGGGTGTAAAAATACAGCTTTTAAAATGTAATCTGCTGGTTTAATATAATCAAAAGCCCCTCCTAACCGCTTCTGGCTAATATTTCAATTAATTGCTTTCCAAACGGCGGCGCTGAGCCCATGGAATTTCTCTGGGGCTCTTATCCCACTTCTCTTAATGCGACTATTGGCCCCAAAATGCGTTGTTTGGCCTAAACTTTTCACTTGGCAACAACAGATGCGACTTGCTTTGAGCCGAAAAAAAAAAAACATAAACGAAAAATAATAATAAAAAAACCGGTCAAGTGAAAGGGAAGCGGCTGAAGGACATGGTAAATATATTGTCAGCGGATCGATCGGTCGATTGATTGATGTCAAAATGGGGTTAATCAAACGTCAACACACTTTGCATGCTAATTATCCATCCATATTGATAATCATAATAATAACGCGAGTAATCCGTGGCACACGTGTCGGGATCCGGACCCAGACCCAGACCCAGAAGCGAACCATTAGGCACACAACAAGAAATATATATATTTATATATTTTCTATTGCCTAAGACCCTTGCGAATATATTATCTATAATCTGGGGAGGTTTAATAGCATAGATTTAATAGTTTATATAATTTTGTTACCTCTTCAGGGATCTGCCATTAGTTTATCACAAAATTAAATATAATATTGGATTTGTGTTACTTTTAAAATCATTAAAATTAAATTAAATTTAATAACAACATTAGGAATAAATAGGAAATAAATGTATTATTCAGAGAACTCAATTCTATTCAGAGAATTAAATTTAAGAATACTAAGCATACGATTTTACTTATAAATAAATAAATAAAATAACTTTCCTAAGCATTTTTTAAGTTTATTTAATTTTCTGTGCGGTAATTAATTGACAGCAGGGCCTAGAGAGATTTTAAGGCCAGAGGGGAGCTATTAAAACATCGGATTTCAACATCCATTCAGTTTTGCATGGCATGGCCCAATGGATGATGCCAATCAATGAATCGACACTGTTAAGCCCCCCCAAAAAAAAAACAAACAGCTCCGAACACGCCCCGAACTTCCTTCCAACCTAGCCACGATTCCCGCTCTCCACTCCCAGTCCCAGTCCCAGTCTCCAAATCCCGTCCAGCTTGCCGCCGCTTTGGCTGCTGGCGACGACGCATCAGGTTTTATGTATCAATTAGTAGTCCGACGACACTGGTCCCATCCGTCAATGAGCTGACGCAGCGAGGGCGGCTTGAAAACTTTGCAAACTTAATATTTTAATAATTTAAAATAATTACTTGGGCTTATTGATATATAAAAAAAATATATTTATATATCTTGGAGGAAATAATTGCATAAGGTAATAGTTGGTTATATTTGGGTATATTTTGGTATATTCTGGTATATTTTGGGGTATACTTGGGTATATTTGGGTATATTTTAGTATATTTTGGGTATATTTGGGTATATTTTAGTATATTCTGGGTATATTTGTGTATATTTTGGGTATATTTAGGGTATATTTGGGTATATTCGAGTATATTTTGGTATATTTGATAATATTTTGGTATATTCTTGTATATTTTGGTGTATACTTGGGTATGGGGGTTGGTATTGGGTCATAAAATAAATACAATTATGCCGCAAAATATTTATTACTTGCAAAATTAATTAAAAATATAATAAAATAGCTCAGGTGCGTGACTAAAATAGTTGCGAATATTCATTTAAATTCCAATAAGACATCTTAAGTTATTTATCTTGCTTAAATAATTAAATTAGTTAATAAAACTGAGCAAAAAACATGTTTCGAATCCCAAACATTGAAATCCGCCCCTAAAATTAAATAGGTTTCCCTTTCAATATTTTTTTTATTAACTTTTTTTATTTCTGCGTTTTCTTTTTAGTTTCATCTTACGCTTGTTTATCCCTGCATCTGTATCTGTATCTCTATATCCATCGGCTTTGCCAAATATTTCGTGTATCTTTGCTGCAACTCTGATGTGTATTTTTTGTTTAATATTGATAGATATCTGAACAATATATGCATAGACAATAAGTATGTAAATCGGGCTGCGATGGCCCACTAATGGGTGGCGATGTTTGTTAATGTGAATATATTCATTTTCACAGAGAACCGGCCAAGCAGAGGGGGGAGGGAGCGCGAAATTAAATAATTAACAAGCCAAGCAATATGCATATCGAATTTTGTTAGTTATGCCAACAAGCCAACAAGACCAACTGCAGGGAACACACTCATAAATAAATAATTATGTATCTCTGATGCTAATTCGCTCCCAGCGGAAATTTATGATACGAAAGAATCGAAGATTGGGCCTATATCGAACGTTGGGCTAGGGCGTGGATAGTGGCTTCGTGGATCGGTGGATCGTTGGATCAGTCCGTTTCAAAACGACTCCAGTGTCCGGGATATTTCGAAACTTCAAAGTAGCTTGAATAAAATCAAGCATAAATATATTTCGTAACTATATAGCCTAATAAATGTCTTGTAATTACGTCAATAATGCTCCTAATTTAATTTGCAGCTTATTTATTGCATCAATATTATTTAAATAACCCATTGTAATTTTAATTTTAAATATATAATACAAGTAGACATATTATTCTCTTCATTTTGTGTGAAATGTGTATTTTTTTCTTTATGGAAATCTGTGAAATAAGAGTTAACTCTAATTTTATTCAAAGAAATATAATAATGAAATAAAAATGATTGGCTTTTATATGTAAATATACAAAATCTTTAAAATATATTTAATATTTTATATGATTTTAAAATAACTCTTTAATATTTTACCAAATTACCTTACGTTTTTGTTTAAAGAGCAGTTGTAGTTGATAGATCAAAGGGACCTTGGATTTTATGTCAAACTGATGACAGCTGGTTGGCTTCTAGCATCAAAGGCTTCACAAATTTTCAACAGCTCCAGTGTGATACTTGTAATTTCTCAAAGCGCTTTTATTAGAAAAACCACAAAATGTCCTTTCTGAACGAGAAGCAGCTGAAGAAGAAACAGAAGAAGTTGGAGAAGAAAAAAGCCAAGAAGCTGCTGAAAAACGAGCAGATTAAGTTGAACAAGAAGCTTGCCGAGCAGGCCAAAGCCGAATTCGAGGCAAAGGCGAGCCTCACCACAAAAGGTATCGCAGGTAAGTTTGCAGAGAGTTTCAGAGGTTTCTCCTGATGATGGAGTAACCTACGAACCATTTATAGAATACGAGTCAGAGGGGGAATGCGCCACCCAAGGTGCCGCTGAAGGGAAGATTGCAGAGGGTGTCACGGCTCCCCGTGCCGACAACCCCAATCCCACCGATATCAAGCCGGATCCTAAGCCAAAGAAGCTTAAGGATAGCAAGGACAAGGGTGAAAAAGGTGCCTCCAAAGAAAAGAAAGAGGTATCCAAGAAGAAGCAGGAGAAGCAAGAGGAGAAGCTTGCCGCGCAGCTCAAAGCCGCATTCGAGGCCAAGGAGAGCTGCACCACTAAAGGTGCCTCAGGTAAGTCTGCAGTGGGTGGTGACAAGGTATCCCCTGATGATGGAATCTTTTATAGACATCCAGTCAAAGGGCACCGCACAAGGTGCCACTAAAGGGAAGACTACAGAGGGTTCCAAGGGTAAGCGTGCCGGCAATCCCAATCCCAATCCCACCGATATCAAGCCGGATCCTAAGCAAAAGAAGCTTAAGGATCGCAAGGTAAAGGATGTGGTTAAGGCTTCATCCAAAGATGTGCCAGTAGCGGCAGCCAACAAGCAGATGAGCCTCCAAGAGAAGAAGGAATTGCAAAGGGAGAAGCTTGTCGCAGATTTCGAGGAAAAAACGAGCTGCAACACCAAAGGTGACATAGGTAAGTTTGCGGAGAGTGACAAGATTTCTCCTGATGATGGAGTAACCTACGAACCATTTATAGAATACGAGTCAGAGGGGGAATGCGCCACCCAAGGTGCCACTGAAGGGAAGATTGCAGAGGGTGTCAAGGCTCCCCATGGGTTAGTGGGCAACCCCAATCCCACCGATATCAAGCCGGATCCTAAGCCGAAGAAGCTTAAGGATAGCAAGGCCCATGGCAAGGACAAGCCTAAAAAAGGTGCCTCCAAAGAAAAAGAAGAGGTATCCAAGAAGAAGCAGGAGAAGCAAAAGGAGAAGATTATTGCGCAGCTCAAAGCCGCATTCGAGGCCAAGGAGAGCTGCACCACTAAAGGTGCCTCAGGTAAGTCTGCAGTGGGTGGTGACAAGGTATCCCCTGATGATGGAATCTTTTATAGAAATCCAGTCAAAGGGCACCGCACAAGGTGCCACTAAAGGGAAGATTGCAGAGGGTTCTAAGGGTAAGCGTGCCGGCAATCCCAATCCCAATCCCACCGATATCAAGCCGGATCCTAAGCAAAAGAAGCTTAAGGATCGCAAGGTAAGGGACGTGGCTAAGGGTTCATCCAAAGATGTGCCAGTAGCGGCCGCCAACAAGCAGATGAGCACTCAAGAGAAGAAGGAATTGCAAAGGGAGAAGCTTGTCGAAGATTTTAAAGCCGCATTCGAGGAAAAGGCGAGCTGCACCACTGAAGGTGACATAGGTAAGTTTGCAGAGAGTGACAAGGTTTCCCCTGATCATAAGGAGTAACCTACGAAACTTTTATAGGATTCGAGTCAATGGAGGACAGCGCCAAACAAGGTTCCGCTAAAGGAAAGATTGCAGAGGGCTTAAAGGCTCCCCCCCGTGGGTTATTGGGCAAACGTGCCGGCAGCCCATATCCCAAGCCGGATCCCAAGAAGAAGAAAATTGAGAATAGCAAGAATGTGGGTAAGGCAGCTTCCTCCGAAGCAAATGAGGAGGCATCGAAAAAGAAGAAACCAATGGGTTTGAACAAGAAGAAGTCATTGGCAGTCAAAGCTCCCGATTCGCCGCCAACAACATCGAAGGGTAAAGCTAGCGCTGAACCTACCACGCCTGAGCGATTCCCATCCAAAGTAAAGAATCGCATTTGCACTCCATACAGACCCAAGGGTGTCTCCAAACTAATCAAAAAAGATATATCCGATGAAGAAGAGGGGGGAAAGCCCTCTGATTGGGGATTTGATGACAAAGAATCTGACACTGATTCTTCGACTGACGAAAAGACCGATTCATCTGAAAAGGGATCGGAAAAGAGTTCAGAAGACTCTTCAGAGGATGACGAGGATTGATTGGCTAATTTTAGTTTCACGAAACTCATTATTCTTGCATATCATCAATTTGGTATCTAACATCCAGACATTATACTGCAAATTCCCATATTTCAGGCTGAATTTATGCCTACAACAACAACATTTATATTACAATAACAACTCGTTTACCAAAATAAAAGAAAATAATTAATAACATTTTTATTTTTTTGAATTTGAATTCAAATTTGGCGGTTTATTTTGATGCAACTTCTCTTTTGCAGTGTGACCATATCAAATACAAGAAATAAATCTATCTCGCTAGTTTCTTCTTTCCCTTCTCAAACAAGCTGTGGTTCAAGCGGCGGCCGCTGGATGGCTTTTCCGTTTTTACGACATTTTCAAAATATGTTATAACGCAGTAAAGGAGTATTTCCGACCCCATAAACCCTATATATTCTTGATCAGCATCGGCAGGACAATATATAAATACATATTAAAATATGCATATTTTATTGATTTAATATCGTAATTATATAATTTTATATTAATTATCATAATTTATGAAGTAAATGGCAAAATCTCAAAACAACATAACATATAATTTTATAATTTAAATAAGAAGTTTGCAACGCAGCTATTTAAAGCTATTTAAAGTAAACTTTTCAGATAATCTTCTTACTACTCACATATAGTATAGGTAGATCAAAGAGCCATTGGATTTTATGTCAAACGGATGACAATTGTTTGGATTTCAACATCAAAGGTTTCATAAATTTTCAACAGCTCCGCTTTCATCGCACCTGTAATTTCTCGAAGCGCTTTTATCAGCAAACCTACAAGATGGAAGGCTTTTTTGATGACTCGCTGACCAAAAAGCAGCCAAAGAAGAAGCAACCAAATAAGCGGCAGCCAAGGAAGCAAAATGAGAAGCTTGCCGCGCAGCCCAAAGCTGCATTCGAGGCAAATGCGAGCTGCACCACTAAAGGTGCCTCAGGTAAGTCTGCAGTGTGTGACAAGGTTTCCCCTGATGATGGAATCTTTTATAGATATCAAGTCAAAGACTAAAGGGAAGATTGCAGAGGGTTTCAAGGCTCCCCGTGGGCTATTGGGCAAGCGTGCCGGCAAGCCCAATCCCACCGATATCAAGCCGGATCCTAAGCAGAAGAAGCTTAAGGATGGCAAGGCACAGGATGTGCAAGATGTATCCAACAAGAAACCAAAGGTTTTGAAGAAGAAGAAGGAGCCATCAACATTCAAAGCTCCCGATTCGCCGCCAGCAACATCGAAGGGTAAAGCTAGCGCTAATCCTACCACGCCTGAGGGATTCCCAACCCTGGGAATCAATCCTATGTTTACGCCAGCCAGACCCGAGGGTGTCTCCAGACTAATCAAAAAAGATATATCCATTGAAGAAGAGGAGGAAGAGCCCTCTGATTGGGAATTTGAAGACACAGATTCCTCGACTGAAGAAGAGACCGATTCATCGGAAGAGGAATCAGAAAAGAGTTCAGAAGACACTTCAGAGGACGACGAGGATCCCCGTGATTATAAGGCTATCTCCCAACCTATTGCGGTTTAAGCTTCAAATATTATTTAAATATTATTTAAAAATAATAAACAACAAGAAGAATATTACCATTAATTATCATCCTCTGCTCTTTGGTTGCTGGGCTCTGTGTACTAGTTTTTATTATCATATAATAACTATAACAGGGACGATGGATCTATTTATATACGAACTTAGGAACATCAGCAAATGCAATGCAAACAATGCAAACTTTTTGTTTTTTTTGTTAATTTATTTAGTTTATCTTCTCTAAACAAAAGTTTATTTAATTTTCAAAATATTCTAACTTAGTAAAAACAAATAAAAAAGGGAATTTAAATGAAACCGTCTGCCTTGTGGAATTCCTCCAATAAAAAAATCAAAGTGTAGAAATTGGCCATTAAATCATAATGAAAACGTTAGCACATTGTTTTGTTTAATCAGTTAATAAGTGTCTGGGGGCCAGACCTCTTTCCGTTGTGGTTTCCCCTGTGATTTTCTACCTCGATTCGATTCGATTCGATTCGATTCAATTCGATTCAATTCGATTCAATTCGATTCAATTCAATTATTTGCATGTCCCGCCTTTGTTGGCCACCTGTGCCTTTGTTGGCCAAGTTGTTAGCGATCGTCCGGCATTTGTTTATGCATTGGCATGAAATATTTGGCCCAAGATGGGTCAAGGTTTCCCCAACAGACAGACAGAGAGAGAGAGGAGGGGGTAACCCCCGGAGCGCCATGGGAAAATGAGACGGCTTTCTGCGGAAAAGTAAACGAAATAGATGTCGCATCTTTGGTTATACAATTCCAGCTGCTTTGTTGTGATCACTGATCACAGCAGCAGCAGCGATTGATTTGTGTCGCTCGGAGATAAACAATATTTATAGCGATGCGTGAAAGGGTAACCTCTTTTTAAAGGGGAGTTCCGTTCCGCTTTGATTAAAGGCCTAAATATCCGGTCTTCATATTTAGTGAATACATATTTTTTTAATACTTACTAATGCATAATGTTTTATAATACTTATAAATGCATATTGTTTTATAATACTTATTGCAGGCTTACGGCTATGCGAATTTTTTAAACACTTCCCATTTGCATTTCTAATTTCGCCTACAGGTTTTGATTTTTATGATATTTTTTAGGATTTTATGAACTTAAGCTGCAGTTTGGGAAATAGCAATCAAAATTAAGGGAGTTTAAAAAGAAAGCAAGCTTAAAAGGAAGTCAGGTATGAAAAAATCCTCAGAGTCTTTCCAAAAGTCTTGAATAAATGATGTTGATTCTAGGACCCCGTAATTAATGATTAAATAAATGTTAATAAATCTCCAGATATTGCACAAAAGCCAGCAACAGGTGGCATTTTCCATGCCGGAGGTGAGGCGACATGCTTATCACTGTTTAATGTTTAATTCATGGCCCGAAAACCGAAACCCAAGCCCAAAAGCCAAAGCCAAACCGTGTTGGGGAGAGACACACGCATGGCTAATGATAGATGTAATCATTTTCAGCAATGCCGGCCAGATATTTAGCGAACACTTTGCGAAACGATATACATATGCAAAGCTAATAGCAGGAAATCCAAGACGCCAAGCCGCCAATCTGCCAATCTGTCAATCCGCCAATAATGAGCATCGCCGCCTTGCGCAATCCGTATTCCGGAGCCAAGCCGGAGAACTCCATTGCCAATGTGACTGGGAAGCAAGCGTATTAATTACATCCGCCCAAAGAAAATAACGCACGGGATCGGGAATTAGATGGGTCTACACTTGGAGAAAGACGGTTCTTTCTTACATATATTTTTTAGCAATTGATATGTGGATAAATTAGAAAAGAAATTAATTAGATAAAATTAAAAGAACTTAACTTTAGGCTTAAAAACTGGGTTGATCACTTTTCCCCTTAAACTTGATTAAAGAATTAATTATAAATAATATATTAAGGTTAGTAATTGTTCCTTTCAAGCCATAAGTTATGTATTTATAAATATTCATTGATAGTTTTCAGGTTTTACAATAAAGGCAGCTGACTTTGGGAAGAACTTGAATTATATTTTATAAGGAAACTCCTGCCATTACATTTATTTTCTTTAAATGAGTTCCAAGTATTGTTCATAAATTATTACCCAGCTAGTAACAAACCATGAATAAATTAAATAACTTTTATTAACACGACAAAAGCCTGAAACCTTTAAATTCCCATAAAAATCACCAAGTTAAAGGCATTCATTTGGTTTTAATTATTATTTCTGTTCCCAAAAAAAGTAAAACAAACATAAATTCCACGAAATATTCTCCGTTTTTGTGTTAATCACTCACTAAACTGTCATTAGCTGCTACTTAAGTTGTATGTATTTGGTAATACAACTTAAACAAGCCTTGTTTTTAGCTCTTCACCTATTAGTCATCTCTAATAAATTCGCGGCTATTTGTTTTTCTGTGTGTTGACGACGCAGAGACGGCGATAACTCAATAAACCGAATCTGCATTTTCAATTTTTCGAGCGAAAAGCGAAGCGATCCAAAGGAAAAAGTCCAAAAAAGTTGCGCAGCCCAGCGAAAGATGATGATGGAGTTGGAGATGGAGATGGAGATGGAGATGAAGCTCTTTGGAAGATGCGCAGACTAGTTTCAAGCTGCTGCTGCTGTTGATGCTGCTGCGATTGGGCCCTTCTTTGGATATAAAACCAGCGGTTGGGTCACTCGGTTCATCATTGATCAGTTGGACATCGAGGGCTTAAGCACGACCAACGTGAAGATGAATGTAAGGCGGAGTGACAAGGATTACCTAGAGGATTACCTAGAGGATATAGGCTATCTATCAGTGATTTGATAGTAGCTTCTTCTACTTGTTTTTTTTCTGTGACATCTCCAGTGACTTTAATTTAAGATGCATTGTGTGATTTCCCAAAATGAAAACCGTATTTTTTGTTTCGTTCTCGGTCAAGTTCTTTGGCGCCTTTATTGCGCTCGCCATCTGCGCGCTCTGTGGATTAACCCAAGCGGATATATCGCTCAAACTGCGCCAGCAGCAGCAGCAACAGCAGCAGCAGTTCCAGGAGAGCAACTACGGCAACTCTGGCTACCAGATCTTCGAGGTTCACAACCACTTTGCGGGCAAGGGTCCGGCCTATCTGCCGCCCCACGAGCAGATCCAGCATCAGCAGGTGCAGCAGGTGCAGCAGCAGGTTCAGGTTCAGTCCCAGGCTGCTGCTTCATCTCATCACGATGACAGCTTGGCTGTGTCCTTCCTGAACTTTGCTGATGCCCCTGCCCCTGCTCCTGCTCCGGCTACATCTGCTGCCCCAATTGCCGTGCCTTTCCCATCCAACTACCAGCATGACTTCCAGCGCCAGGAGCCAGCACCAGCTCCAGTTGCAGTGGCAGCTTCTGTTCCAGCTGCTGTCTCATCCCCAGTGGCCTTCAGTGGTCAGACTTACTTGCCACCCACAGTGCAGTCCCAGCCTCAAGTGATTCCCCAGCAGCAGCAGCAGCAATACCTGGCACCCACCATCGCCCAGGAGGTTTCCCAGCCTGTTTCTAATTACCAGGCTCCGGATTACCTTCCCCCAACTGCCACGCCCATCAGCTACCAACAGCAGCAGCCTCAGCAGCAGCCACAACAGGTATTCCAGGGACCAACTTACTTGCCACCAGTAAGCAGCACGGCCAGCAGCAGCAGTAGCAGTAGCAGCAGCAGCGTTGGAGTCACCAGCACTGCCTCCGTTCAGGCTCAGAGCTCGGCCGATTTCCAAGCTCCGGGCTATCTGCCACCTCAGCAGCAAGTGCAGCAAGTGCAGCAGGTGCAGCAAGTGCAGCAGGTGCAGCAAGTGCAGCAAGTGCAGCATGTCCAGCAAGTCCAGCAAGTCCAGCAAGTCCAGCAAGTCCAGCAGGTGCAGCAAATCCAACAGCAGCAGCAACCTCAGCAAATTGCCGTGCAGGAGCAGCCTCAGGAATACCAGGCTCCTGGCTATCTGCCGCCTGGCTATGACTACTCCAATCCTGATCAGCTGCCCTTGTCGCTGACCCAATCCGTGGCCCCCCAGCAGAGTGTCTCTACCGTGCAGAGTGTCGCCTCCGTGCAGAGTGTGGCTTCCGTGCAACAGGCTTCCGGCGAGTATCGTGCCCCTGGCTACCTGCCACCTGGCTACGATGAGCCACGTCCTCAGGTCCAGACACAGATCCCTGCTCAGCCTCAGATCCCTGCTCAGCCTCAAATCTCCTACCAGCAGCCACAGGCACAGCTCCAGGTGCAACAGCAGCAGCAGGTGACTGCTATTGCTCCCACACAGGCTACAGTGAGTCATCCCGGCGCCTTGCCCGATGGCTATGACTTCATCAAGCCCGATAATGCCGAGGCGGCCATTGCCGAGCTGCACAGCCTTCAGACACAGACGAAGTTGCTTAAGCAACAGCAGGAGCAACAGTTGCTGCTCCAACAACAACAGCAGCAACAGCAGCAGCAACAGCAACAGCAGCAACAGCAGCAGCAACATCACCATCACCATCATCAGCAGCAGCAGCAGCAGCAGCAGCATCACCATCAGCAGCAGCAGCAGCAGCAACAGGTCATTGTCCAGTCCCAGTTGCAGGTGTCGCAGCAGCAGCAGGGCGCCGATATCGTTTATGGTCGCCCCAAGGCCCAGGCACAGCCAGTGGCTCCTCAGCACTTTACGGCTCCTGGTTACCTGCCGCCATCTACTGCTTCCGCTCCCGTGTTGGCTCCAGTTCCTGTTTCCGCCCCTGCACCTGTTCCAGTTTCTATTCCAGCGCCTGCTCCCTTGCCAGCACCTGCTCCTGTCTCTGTTTCCGTTTCCAGCTCTTACCAGCATCAGCACCATCATCATCATCAGCAGCAGCAGCAGCAGCAATACAGAGCTTCTGGCTATCTGCCACCAACTGCTGCTCCGGCACCTATCCCAGTGGCAGCTCCTGCTCCCATCCATGTGGTGTCTCCTGCTCCTGCTCCCGTTCGTATCGCAGCTCCCGCTCCCGCTCCCATTGCCCTGCCCGCTCCTGCTCCCACACAGGTGACCCACTTGCATTCCCTGAGAAGCTACATGAACACCGTGCAGCCCTTCGCCCGCTACGCACAGCCTGTGAGTGTCCGCCAGCAGCATCATCACCATGTTCATCACCAGGTACAGCAGCAGCAGCAGGTGCAGCACCAACACCACCAACAGCAGGTGATCGAGGTGGCGCCCATGTACCGTGAACAGTCCAAGCGTCCCCGCTTCTATGCCCCCGCATTCGTGAGCAACGCTGTGCCCCGCCAGCCGCAGCAGCATCTGCATCATCACTACCATCGCGTGGTGCAGAGCCAGAAGCTGCAGCCCATTCCCGTGTCCATTTCGGCCCCGACGCCCACGCTGAGCTTCAAGGCGCAGCAGTCGCTGCAAAAGTTCATGCCCAAGGATGTTCAGGTGGCGGTGAATGTGGCCATGGCGGCCACCGCTCCCGTGGCAGCCCCGCCGGCGCTGCGCGGCAGTTCCCGGGTGCGAACCGTACAGATTGTGAAGCCCCATGCAGCCCCACGCACCTTCAAGGTGCTGGAGACTCTCGATCAGGCTGGCGTCAAGACCATTAAGATTCTGGGGGCCAGCAATGAGCAGCCACAGGGTCGTCATCATGTGGTCAAGGTGGTCACGCAGAATGCACACAGCGGAACGGAGAGTCATGTCCAAACGGTGAAGATCTTCGATGACCAGCAGGCACCACTCAGACTTCAGCCGCAGATCAGTGGCGGAGGAGGAGGAGGAGCTTACCTGCCGCCGGCACGTCCCAGGAGCAGGATCGTCCGACAGGCCAGCAAGCCGCTGCGTCTGTATCCCGTGGCCAGCCTGTGAGAGATCGAGATCGAGGAGGGATCAGCACTGATTAGTTGTTAATTTCATCATCGTGGCGTTTCGTTTTGTTAATTTGTTATTTTTTTTTTGTAAATTTTGCTCGCTGCCTCATTTCGCATGCCTTCCCAAATCCACATCCCCGCGAATCGCAATCGAAATCAAATCATTTGCATGCAATAACAACTGGCGATTCGAATCGAATTTCTTACCTAATAAATACCTAATAATAAACTTACGTAAAATATATGTAAATAATATCGTTTACTTAATGAGGGGACTTGATAATGGGTTCCGCAGACCTTGAACTTATTGTGGCCATAAAATGGCTTGTGATTCTTGGCCAACATTTGCCCTGGCTTGTCAGAGATTCAGAGTAGATTGTACTGGGATAGTTTCCTTTATTCGATTTTAACTGACATACATAATATATAATATTACAAAATTAGCCCGCGGCTTCCAAGCCAATTTAAAAGCCATTCAGAGATATATATTTACTTAAGACTAGGCCATATATTTTTATTATACGTGAAACTGAAACTGAATAGCTAATGATAATCACAGCGATGTCTCTGCGATCCCGGAGGCGTGTCTTCTCCTCGGCTCGGCTCGGCTCGGCACTCTCACTCTCACCTGGTGACCTTCATCTTCGATTCGGCGGAGGCCTTTGACAGATTTCTATTTGTGTTTTGCTTCCGCTCTAAGAAAACAAATGTAAGAAATAAGAAAGAGGCGAAGCTAGTGAAAGGTCAGACCGGATTTCGGGGGAATACACCGAGGGAAATGGAAGGTTATAAAAGGTCAAAGAAACTAGAGATCGAAAGAGATCTTCTCATAATTATTTGCCATAGAGTTGTGGGTAATAAAAGTAAAATATTAATAATATAATAATAATAATTCATTTACCTTAAAGTTCTAGAAATGTATTATTATCTTACAAGATTTTATGCTTAATTTCCTTTTATTTAAAATTCAATAATAATACCTTTACCTTCAAATTCTATAAATATTTTACTTTAAAAGATCTTATGCTTAATTTCCTTTTATTTATAATTCAATATTAAAGCATTTCCCTTTAAATTCTGTAAATATTTTATATATATTCTACTTTTAAAGATTTTATGTTTAATTTCCTTTTATTTAAAATATAAAAACAAAATATATCTTGCAACTAAATTAAGTAAACTATTAATGACCAATAAAAGCCCCGTTTAATACCCTATAAATACCCCACAAAAAGCTATACTATTTCGCCAAGTGTACGCCGTGTGAGTGCATTCATGCGACATTCATGCGTCTTCGTTGCCCATTGATGAATGAATATCCAATGTTTGGACACCGCACGATGACATAATTCCCCCATGAATGCTGATCACTGATCGCTGATCGCTGATGCTGATGCAGCCGTGTAACCAGACCCACTCTAATTTTTATTGAATCTCCCCACAAAGCTCGACTTCGGATTGGGAAACTAAATATAAATAAATATCCCCTCCTAACGCTCCACAAATTGCAGCCAGATGCCGCCCTTGTGAACACCCACGAAGATATGGGGATCCAGCTCGATGCCCGGCAGGGTTTGGGGGCTGACCAGCACTCGGAAACGCTGCACAATGGCTGCCAGTGCAGCCTTGGCCAGAGCCAAGCCCAGACGCATGCCAACGCACTGCCTTGGCCCATTGCCAAAGCCAAAGAAGACGCCCTGCTGCTTGTAGCTCTTCAGGCCGCCGTCCAGGAAACGCTCCGGTCGGAATATCTCCGGCTCGGGATAGTAATCCGGATCGTGGTGCAGAGCGTACACAGGAATCATTAGCTTGTCGCCGGGCTGAACCTTTAGGGCTTCGTTATGATGTCTACCCCGCAGCAGATACTCCCGGGTGCAGGTCTTCGAGGCCCAGCCAGCGGCTGGATAGATGCGCATGCTTTCTAAGGGAAATAATTAAGATTATTTCAGATTCTGAGAGCTTTCTGGCTTTTAGTTTACCATCAAAGCAGGCACTCAGGTAGGGCAGATCGATGAGGGCGTCCAGATCGAGCAGCTGTCCACTGGGACACGCCTGCTGCTGCAGTTCCTCGAACAGACGCTGCTGGCACTCAGGATAGCGACCGAGCTGTAATGAGAGAGAGAGAGAGAGTAATGAGAATCAAAGCTTAAAGGCATAGAAAGGGATCTTACCAGCAGCAGACAGTGGGCAATGCTATTTGAGGTGGTGTCCAGACCATCAAACATAAAGGTCATGGCATGGGAGGCCATGTCCTCCTCGCTCAAACTATGCTCCCTTTGCATTTCCAGCAAATGATTGATAAAGTCATTCCTCTCCTGCCGATGGGCACGACGCAGGCGCAGGGCCTTGCTGATCATGTCACCAAAGAAGCGATCGAAGGAGTGGGGAAACACCTTGGGACGCAGTCGGCGTGGCAGATTCGGGAATAAACCACAGACGGCGCCGGCAATGGCCAAACCCCGGTTCTCGGCGGACATCTCCTGGTTATGCCGCATCACTGGCAAAGGATTATCGGTGAAGGTGCGAGCCTGAATGCCTAAAACACAATCGAACAGGGATTCGCCTGTAAAGCGCAGGCCAAGCTGTCAACAAAAAAAAACAAATTAAAAATCAAGCTGATCAAGTTACTCCTTTTATAGTCACATCAACTGCATCCAGATCCACCTCGCTGCCGCCACTGTGGTTGGTCTTCCTTCTAATAAAATCACAGAGATCCTGGCAAACGCGCTGCATGATGGCATGCGTGGTGCGAATGCGTCCATTGGTTAGCAGCGTAGAGAAGATTGCCCGCTGGCGACGCCACTCATCGCCCTCGAGCACAAAGGGATTGAGAGCAATCAGTCGATCCTTGGAAGTGTCCACCATTTGAGAGGCATCGTTGTCCTCGAAATGACGAAAGGCGCTCACAAATATCTCGTAAATCAAGCGAGGCTCCAGCACCAGCAGCTTCGGAGAACGCAACAGATAGCAACCCAGGTAGCTCTCGGTGTTCCGATATTTCCTAGAAATCAAGATTTGTACCTATTTTTGCCTCTTCTATTGATTTTATTACATGTAAAGATCACGCATGTCCATGGTGAAATGCTGGCGTGGCCAAATGATATTGGGAAAGGAGCCTAGAAGCGGCAAAGTGCGCGGCTCTAGGACACCTCGCCTTCGCCAGTGCCCAAAGGGCGACACCAGGAAGGCATACAGCAGGCCCAGCAGCGTGACAATGCCCAGCAGCAGCAGTGATCCAAACATGACGACGTGGCGAGTGGCACTAAGTCAATGATGAAGTCAATCAAAAACGGGTGAAACAGGGGGTAGCCTAGCGTGTCTCTGAATCTTGGGGTTAGCGTGTGTCGTATGAGAGGGGTCCCATTATCGAATCAACTGCCGGGTTGCCCCTAAATCAGCACAAGCAACGAGCTCAGACGAACTAGGTTTCAACTAGGGGATACCAAGCAACCAACCAACAGATATTTTTAAGGTTTACAAGATTCTAGATGTAAGATCAACCTAAAATCTGTCTACGCGTGTCTGAAATTCAGCCATAATCTTGCTTTCTTTCAAGGAAACCTTCTGCTAGGTAATATTCCATGACTCGCACCAAAAACAAAGGCCAAAGAAGTCACAAACAACTTGGCATTGTATTGTTACTTTCTAATTACGGAGCCCGATTGGGGTTTTGGCAAATAGTTCGTATTATTCGTTGTATTATTTTTGGATGCTTGGCTTCTTAAGCGTGTGCTGTGCAAATAGAGAGAGCAGCGGAAAGAACAATGCCGGAGATTGGAGCCCAGACAGAATAAACGGTTTGGGGTGCTGTTTGTCCCGGCCAAACAAAGCCGATCTTCGAGGGGATGGATGCTGGCTGTCGATGGATATATAAGTCATGCGGATATCTGGGAAATTATCACAGTTTGAGTTTCCTAAGCTCCACAACAAGATGCGTTTCTTCTGCCTGCTCCTTCTGGCCTGCCTGGTGGCTTTGGCCACAAGTGTAACGCCATCGGCTACAACCTCGGACTCTTCGTCATCGTCCACCTCGACGGATCCCGCATCCTCCTCGTCTTCCACTTCAACCTCGCCCAGCTCTTCCTCGACATCGACTTCTTCAACCTCTCCCAGCTCTTCCTCGACATCTTCCACATCGCCCAGTTCCTCCTCAACCTCAACCTCGCCCTCAAGCACTAGCTCTACTTCTCCTTCTTCCTCTTCAACCTCAACGCCCAGCTCGTCCTCTTCATCGACTTCTCCCACGACAGCTGCTACCACAGCACCCGAGACCAGCTCAGCCACCACAGCTCCCTCTTCGTCCTCTTCTTCGTCGAACTCATCCTCGTCCAGCAAGAAGAGCAAGCGGGCCGAGAGGCGACGCGAGCGAAAGAGGCGTGAGAGGAGGAGGGAGCGAAGGATCAGGAACAGGGAGAGAAGGAGCAGAAACAACAGGCGTAATCGTCGCAGCGGTTAAGGATCAAGACGACTCCAGGATGCCAACAAAAACCCACCGAAATCATATTTATAACATACAAACTATTTTTTTCTTGAAATAAATATCAACAAATAAGCAAATGAAGGATAAAGGATTTTTTATACAATTTTGAAGCCGAATTTATATAATTAATTAATGCTTTAATCGTGTTTTTGTGGTTCGCTATTATTTTTAAATAATAATTGTAATTGTTCAAGCTTAACCTTTAAAAGGTTCATAGAATATTTTATCATCGAGGGGAACCTAGGTAGATTTTTCTATTAAAGAAAATTAAAGGTGCGATGAAGAAGAAGCTGTTGAAATTTATGAAGCCTTTTATGTTTAAATCCAATCAGTTTTCATCAGTTTCATATGAAATTCAAGGGCTTTTTGATCTATAGAACAAGATATATCTTCTACAACATATCATATCATTAAAAACGCCTACATTTTGCAGAAATTCATCAGCATTAAAAGCCTAGTAGTATTATTTCAGTTGATAGTAAACCAAATCAGAATAATATATAATTTATATATTCAAAACTGACCCAAGCATGGCACATAGCCACCCCTATCTCCACAAATAAGGGGTACTTGAGTAAATTACGAGACTGAAGAGGGCATAGGTCAAGAGATTCGAGGGCGACAGCCCCGCTAGCTGGTTACCTGGTAACCCTGAGCCCATCTGAGCTCAAAGCTCCAGCCAGACAATGGAACACTTAATTCAACAAAGGGGGGCCGAGCTACTATATTTGGCCACAAATATTTATTTGCCCGCCGCAGATTCTTTGGGACCTTGGGACAACTCTCTAATCTCTTTTCATTTGTATTTATTTTTTGGAAAAGCACCTGCAATACTTAATCCTTGCCATGGCTAATTTTGTGTGATTTAAACCAAAGCAAATGGATCTCTGTGGGTTGCCTCTTCCAAGCCCAATCAATCAATCGAATAATCGAGTCCACATCGAGGGATTTGTTCAGTAGTCTTTGGCAGTTCCATAAATCATCGGTGGGTTGTACAACGATTGATTGATGATTTCCGCAAAACGGAATGTTTACATGGTAAAAATACGTATTTATTTCGTTTAAATTAAGACCTAATAACAAATAATAAGCATATACAAGAAAATACAAGATTATGTGCCCAGAGAGAGCTTTTTGAATCGAATAAACATTTTCTGCAAGTGTAGCTCTCTAGTTCCCACTGGCAATAGGATTGTGTTTGGGGAGAGAGAGCGAGGCGCATCCAATTGATTTGACCTTCCGAGAGCAGCCATGAATCCGAGGCAAATCCAAGCTGCATAAATCTTGGAGAGCTTGTCCGAGATTATATATAACACAATCTTACATAAATATATGTTTGTATTTAGAAAAATAAGTAATTAAAGTAATTCTTCAACAGAGAGAGAATTTGAGGAGCCAGAAGTAATTCTAAAAGTTTATATATATCACAAACCTTTATCACATTCATAAATTAAACTTTAATATTATTTCCAAGTGGATAATTTCCTCCTCTAAATAGCAAAGATTAAAATGAAATAATACAATAATTCAATAAGATCCAGGAATAATAATAACATAGTTTATTATTTATTAATTGTTACTATTTATTAATAGTATTTGTTGTAACTGCTGAAGCTTAAACCGCAATAGGTTGGGAGTTAGCTCCATAATCACGGGGATCCTCGTCATCCTCTGAAGTGTCTTCTGAACTCTTTTCTGATTCCTCTTCCGATGAATCGGTCTCTTCTTCAGTCGAGGAATCTGTGTCTTCAAATTCCCAATCAGAGGGCTCTTCCTCCTCTTCTTCAATGGATATATCTTTTTTGATTAGTCTGGAGACACCCTCGGGTCTGGCTGGCGTAAACATAGGATTGATTCCCAGGGTTGGGAATCCCTCAGGCGTGGTAGGATTAGCGCTAGCTTTACCCTTCGATGTTGCTGGCGGCGAATCGGGAGCTTTGAATGTTGATGGCTCCTTCTTCTTCTTCAAAACCTTTGGTTTCTTGTCGGAAATATCTCCCTGCACATCCTGTGCCTTGCTATCCTTAAGCTTCTTCTGCTTAGGATCCGGCTTGATATCGGTGGCATTGGAGTTGCCGGCACGCTTGCCCAATAGCCCACGGGGAGCCTTGAAACCCTCTGCAATCTTCCCTTTAGCCTTTGACTGGATATCTATAAAAGATTCCATCATCAGGGGAAACCTTGTCACCCACTGCAGACTTACCTGAGGCACCTTTAGTGGTGCAGCTCGCATTTGTCTCGAATGCAGCTTTGGGCTGCGCGGCAAGCTTCTCCTTTTGCTTCTTTGGCTGCCGCTTATTTGGTTGCTTCTTCTTTGGCTGCTTTTTGGTCAGCGAGTCATCATAAGAGCCTTCCATGTTGTAGGTTTGCTGATAAAAGCGCTTCGAGAAATTACAGGTGCGATCAAATCGGAGCTGTTGAAAATTTATGAAACCTTTGATGTTGAAATCCAACCAGTTGTCATCAGTTTGACATAAAATCCAAAGGTTCTTTGATCTACCTACACTATATGCGAATAGTAAGAAAATTATCCGTACAGTTTAATTTACATAGTTTCAAAACTTACCTTTACAGCGTTACAAACTTCTTATATAAATTATAACATTATATAAAAATTGTTGTTTTGAGATTTTGTCATTTACTTTATAAATTATGATATGTAGTTGATATAAATAATATTATATAATTAAAATATTATTTATTTTAACTTTTTACATTATTTAGGATATAAATTGTAGAAATATAAATGTATACATCTATGTATAATACATTATACAACAAAAACATCTTGTATACAACAATATTAATTCGGTAACAAAAACAAAATAAATTAATAAATAATACGGTTTTCGAATTTAAATTCAAATTTGGCGGGTAATTTTGGCGCGACTTTTCTTTTGCAGTGTGACCAAATCAAATGTCCGCGAAAATACCGCGTTCTTTCCCTCTGTTTCCCCTCGCAAACAAGCTGTAGTTGAAGCGGCGGCCGCTTGATGTTGTCAAAATGTCTTTGTTGTTGTTGTTGTACAAAATATTGTAGCTGTACTTGTTGTTGCTGTAGGCACAAATCCATATTCAGATCTGGCCATTTTCAGTACAAATTCGCCAGTTTCGGGATTTCAGATACCAGGCGCACAGAAGCCAGTAGATGGATGATATGCAGAAATAATTTAGTTTGAGTGAAAATTTTCACTCAAAGTAATGAGTGAAAGCTTTATTGCTCACTCAAGTCAAGTGATGCTCATTTAGCTATTTTGATACCTTTTTCTCCAAATATTCCAATATAGCTAAATGAGCATCACTTGACTTGAGTGTGCACAAGAGCTTTCACTCAATATTTTGAGTGAAAATATAGAATTGAGTGTGCACTAAAACTTTCACTCAAACCAAATTATGCTTGCACATCGTCCATCTACTGCCTTCTGTGCGCCTGGTATCTGAAATCCCGAAATTGAGGAATTTGTACTGAAAATGGTCAGCTTGAAGTCTGGATTTGTGCCTACAACAACAACAACAACCAGAGCTACAAGATTTTGTCCAACAACAACCGCCAAAATTAAAAATAATTTTAAAAATCCATAAGTTCCATACATGATCTAAAACACACCGCCAAATTTGAATTCAAATTCAAAAAACGTTAACGTAAACGTTACTTATTTTCTTTTGTTTTTGTAAATAAATTGTTGTGGTAAAGGAGATGTTGTTGTTGTTATAGGCAGAAATCCAGACTTTAAGCTGGCCATTTTCAGTACAAATTTCCCAATTTCTTAATTTGAAGTATCAGGCGCACAGAAGGCAGCAGCAAGCGACTCAGCACTTTTATAAACTGTTATACTTTAGCCTAGTTTCGAACCGTATAACAGTTTAGCCACGTTTCGAAGTTTCTGTTATAAATGGTTGGAGTCTTCGCTTTGTAGAACACCCATTAGGTTTGAAACTAGGCTAAAGTATAACAGTTTATAATACTTTTCAGTCGCTTGCTACTGCCTTCTGTGCGCCTGGTATCTGAAATCCCGAAATTGAGGAATTTGTACTGAAAATGCGCAGATTTGAATCTGGATTTCTGCCTACAAAAACAACAACAGCTAGACGATTTTGTACAACAACAACAACACAAATATTTTATAATAACATTTAAGTTAATTATAATGTTTATTTTTTACATTTATCAGTTTTAATAAATATATACTATTTTTATGTATTCTTCTACCAGGAATTGTTACATTTTCAATGCAAATTTCTCAATTTCTTAATTTGAAGTACCAGGCGAACAGAAGGCAGTAGCAAGCGACTGAAAGCTGGTATAAACTGTTATAAAAACTATTGATGTGATCTGGTCACACTGCCACAATGGACTAGATACCGTTAAGTTGGTCACACTGCACAATAAGCGCCAAATTTGAATTTACATTCAAAACAAAATATTATTATTTATTTTCCTCTGTTTTTGTTGTAAAGACGTTGTTGTTGTTGTAAAAGAGATGTTGTTGTTGTTGTAAGCATAATTTCAGGCTTCAATCGGCCATTTTCAGTACAAATTCCTTA